>ONZH01010828.1:0-107410 GCA_900303285.1 Rhinella marina | reverse complement strand
AAAGAATCTTTTCCTTCATCTGTTACCACCAAGACTGCCACCCTCAGGAAGAAAACTTGTATGGCCCCATCAGATAACAGCATTGAGTGGTTTGAACCTGGAGCCTCACAACTGAAAGACCTGTGCTTCTGACACTGAGCCACCACTCTGCTCAGTACTAGTAAAGTCCGAGGAGGTGAATGATAGGAGGAGGGTGCCAAGGAGGTGAACAATGACATGAACAGGAGGAGGGGCGAAGAGGTGAATGATGACATGACCGGGAGGAGCGGCCGAGGAGGTAAACGATGACATGAACAAGAGGAGGGGCCGTTGCACCCCACGTACTATTACATCCGGGGATTCCAAGAGGTTAACTCCATCTAACCTTACTACTGAATTTCTCCAGACTTTTTTGCACTAATATCACGTGATAATAATTCATCAAGCAGCAAGAATTATATCCAAATTTCTCAACATACATCATTTCTGCAGAGCATGCTTCGTTTGGAAGTAGGGGAAGAATCTCACAAAGATTAAACTTAAAGGGGTTGTCCCCATTATTTGAAATTTTTTAAAAGTTGCCCCTATCATATGATTAAGTGCTTTAACAGTAATAATGTTGAAAACATTCCTGCTGAGCTCCCTGCTCGGGCACTTTCTAGCCCGGTCACAGCTTTTAATGTGCAAGGGTTGCACCTGCGCAGTCAGGAGGCTTTGGGCGCTATGAGCAGTCAGTGCTTGAGGCTGCCTGACTATGCAGGCACAACCCGTGTATATTGCAGGTTGTAGCCAGGCTAAATGTACGGCACATGAAGTGCCCACAACCTAATTACATCGGGAATCGCAGGGAGCTCAGCTTGGGCTTGTTAAAGCGCTTAATCACATTAAAGGAGAGGATAATTAAAAACTAAAAGAAAAATTGAGACAGTGATCACCTCTCTCAAAAACTTTACTAATAACAAATTAACACAATAACACAAAAAATGGCGGACACTGAGTATAAATCAAATACCAATGGGGTGCAACATACTTGCTAGGTCAAGAAGCTAACAATAAAAAGAAGCATGTATATATATCCAGCATAAACGAGAAGCAACATTTATTAAATCACAAAATATATTAACAAAATGCAAAAAAAAAGGTTAAAAACATTTAAAATGTATAATTTGTACAAGTGGACCCGAATAAAACAAAACTAGGACCCCGCATGTGCTAACATATAATAAAGTTACAATAAAGAGAAGAAAAAGACCAGATCCATGTAACATAAAACAGGCAAACTGTGCGATATTAGAACCAAAGAATCAATACCACAAAATATCTAAGTGTCCTGATAATGATACCATACAAGAGATGAGTTATGGGGCATTCGCACGACCGTATCCATTTTGCAGCCCTCAAATTGGGGCGTGGTCCTTGTGTATCTTGTACTTTTTTGAAGGCCCCAATGGAAAGAAGGACAAGAATAAGACGCTTTGTATAGTTTGCTCCTCGGCCGCACAGATTGCATCCTTGTACTGTTCCACATTTTTGCATGTGGCACAGTGCATGTGTGATAATGGGATTCTGCGTCCAGAGGTCAAGATGTTCATCTGGCAATGCAAAGTGAAACTATGGGCATGCTCAAACAGGAAACTACTAACTATGGACATGCTCAACAGGAAACTACTAACTATGGGCATGCTCAACAAGGAAACTACTAACTATGGGCATGCTCAGCAGGAAACTAATAACTATGGGCATGCTCAACAGGAAACTACTTAAACTATGGACATGCTCAACAGGAAACTACTAACTATGGGCATGCTCAATAGGAAACTACTAACTATGGGCATGCTCAACAGGAAACTTAACTAACTATGGGCATGCTCAGCAGGAAACTACTAACTATGGGGCCATGCTCAACAGGAAACTCCTAACTATGGGCATGCCTCAACAGTAAACTACTAACCTATGGGCATGCTCAACAGGAAACTCCTAACTATGGGCATGCTCAACAGGAAACTCCTAACTATGGCAGCTCAACAGGAAACTACTAACTATGGGCATGCTCAACAGGAAACTACTAACTATGAGCATGCTTAACAGGAAACTTCCTGTTGAGTATGCCCATAGTTAGTAGTTTCCTATGAAACTACTAACCTATGGCATGCTCACAGGAACTACTACTACTAACTATGGGCATGCTCAACAGGAAACTTCCTAACTATGGGGCATGCTCAACAGGAAACTACTAACTATGGGCATGCTCAACAGGAAACTCCTAACTATGGGCATGCTCAACAGGAAACTCCTAACTATGGGCATGCTGAAACTACTAACTATGGCATCTCAACAGGAAACTACTAACTATGAGCATGCTTAACAGGAAACTCCTGTTGAGTATGCCCATAGTTAGTAGTTTCCTGTTGAGCATGCCCATAGTTAGTAAACTACTAACTATGGACATGCTCAAGAGTAAGTACATATATTAGTTCATAAAGAATGCATATATCCCTTAAAAAATATGTATATAAAATATGGGATCCAATTCACATTATCAGTGTGCTGAGACTTATACGATCCTAATGACGAGAGCTATATTATAGGATCATATCATGGACGGACTGGGAACTTAAAGGGGCCCTGAAAATACCTAAAGGTGGCCCCAGATACAACAGTGCAGAACAAATGACTACTTCTGCAGAACCAGATACTGAAGTGCAGCACATAATACTGCCCAAATTAATGCTGAGAGCATCAGATCTTTTGGTACCTGGCTTTTGGCCAAGAGAAGGGTTTAGGAGGCCCTCTGGGGATCGGCCCGCCAGGAAATTTCCCTGTAGGGTCTATAACCAGTCCGCCCTTGTCCATTATATAAGAACAAAGCTCTGACATGACACCCATTGTCAATCTCTAATATGTATATATATATCTTTTTTATTTATCGTAGTAGTGGGCATTAAAAAAAAGTTGCCATAGCTGCAGTCCTAATATATTCCCCGAGATGCACTACGTTCCCCACCACATGCAGCAGTGCTGCACACTCCCAGGCGATCAACATGTACAAATAACAAATAACATATGCAAAAATATACCAAAAAACAATGATAGAATAAACAATACCCAAGCTATAATGAGTCTAAATATACTGTATAATATTAAAAAATGGAAATAGGTGGAGCTGCGGGAAATCTCAACCACTTGTTTCTAGGATTCCCCACAGATTACAAATTGATCGCGGTAGGTTCCTAGCAGTGGGACTTTTGTGGCCGGCTTATCTTTGGGGCTTATCTTGAAAAAAAAGGTTTTTTCCCCAAAGCGGCAAAACCCCCCATTTTAAAGTTCAAAACTGGCATGTGACTGTGGATGAATGCCAAGTTCCAGAATTTGAGATCCTCACTTCTTATGGCTAAGATTTTAGAATATGTCTATGCGAATTGCTGAAGAAATATGAACCACATGGCTGTCTGATAGTCTAAGGCATCACGAATCCTGAAGAAATGGACACATGCTGTACAGCAAGCATCACGGAATGCCTTAAAATATGAGACCCACGTGGCTGTCTACAGTCAAGGCATCACGGAATCCTCTGAAGAAATATGAGGACCACGTGGGCTGTCTAACAGTCAACGGCATTCACGGAATCCTCTGAAGAAATATGAGACACGTGGCTGTCTACAGTCAAGGCATCACGGAATCCTCTGAAGAAATATGAGACCACGTGGCTGTCTACGTCAAGGCATCACGGGAATTCCTCTGAAGAATGAGAACGTGGCTGTCTACAGTCAAGGCATCACGGAATCCTCTGAAGAAATATGAGACACGTGGCCTGTCTACAGTCAAGGCATCACGGAATCATCTGAAGAAATATGAGACCACATGGCTGTCTACAGTCAAGGCATCACGGAACGGAATCCTCTGAAGAAATATGAGAAAATGAGCTAACATCAAGGCAATGGAATCCTCTGAAGAACTTCACCAGTCTGATCTGAGGCCTAGTTAGATGTAATCATCCGTATGGTTGTCTATGTGGAAGACTCCATCAGGTGGTGGATCAACACACAGCAGGTGATAACAAACAAGAACACAGATAGTATCAGACGCACCAAGTTTAATGCTTTGTAATCTACCAGTTCTTTCTGCCCCTGGAGATAGAGAAGAAACATGTTATGTTTATGGTGTTTGTATGTATTAGCACCATACTCAATAGAACACATCATGAGATCTGAAGCTCTGCGTCCTGGCTAATCAGTTTCTGTTATAGGAAATAGGAGATAAGAAAGGAAATATCTGAGCATGCTCATTCTGCTGAGCATGCTCACTTATTCAGGCAAACCCTTACCAATCTATTCAATATAACATGAAAGTGTTAAATGGGAAGATCACATAAAAGTGGTTTTCCTCAGGATAGGTCGTCAATATTAGATTGTTGGAGGTCCATCAAATGGCACCCCCACTGATCAACTGTTTCAGGCCAGCACATGAAACTATACAGTGGATGGAACCAGAAGCCCGTGGTTTAGTTGAATGTGTAGTGGCCGTCCTGGGGTACTGCAGTTCACCACTCATTCATGGGAGGTGAGCTGCAATATGCTGGTGCTGGAAATTACACAGTGAACAGCCTTCCATCTACCCGGGGCGTAGCTATAGGGGGCGCATACGTAGCAGTCGCTACCGGGCCCACGAGCCTGAAGGGGCCCAAAGACCCTTGGGCCACATAACAAGACACTGTTATTATAGAAAGTGCATTATAGTCAAGTTATACCTCTGGCTGGAGCGAAGGGGTTAGGTCAAGAATTTGGCATGGGGGGGAGGTGTCATTTCAATTTTTGGATTAGACAGAATGACGGCTATTTACTTTCCTGTCCCTGACCACAAAGCACTGAGGGAAGGGGGGCCCAAGCTGAACCGTTGCACCAGGGCCCATGAGCTTTTAGCTACGCCTCTGCCATCTACTGTATGGTTTCCACCACCGGCGGCTGGCCATAACAGCTGATCGATGGGGATGTCGGACCCCCACAGATCTCATATTCATGACCCTTTCTGAAGGATAGGTCAATAAAATCTAAGTACCAGAAAGTGGCATCCTATAAAATTAGCGCTAGTGTATTGTTAACATAGGCAACTTAGATTGGAAGCGCTCTGGGAACAGGAGCGTATGAGTGATCTCCATCTTGGTTCTTTAGAAATAATAGTTACCAATGGTACAAGTAAAAAATACATAACCTACTGGAATGACAAGAGTGTGGTATGTATCGGGCACAAGAAGCATCATGCACAACATAGTTGCCTGTCCAGTGCTGAGGCCAGCGATTGGCTGCAGCTGTCACATGCTGTTGATGTGCCTTCACTGCAGAAGGTACTGGATGGCAGGGGGATTTATGAGCTGAATACTGTGTTTTATTATTTCTGGAACTTAAAGTGGCCCCGTTTTGTAGTTGAGTCCAAACTGATGGAAGGCAGGGCCAGCAATACCACATTGTGGCACATTATACCACTCCAACAGAGCCAAATACCACAGTCCATCAAAGAATGCTGCCAGCAGCACAAAATACATCCCCAAAAACTTTCAATGGCCGGCCATGAAGAGGGCTCAGGTGGCCCTCTGGGTATCCGCCCACCGGGAAATTTCCCTGTAAGGTCTATGGCCAATCTGCCCCTGTTTCCCGCCCTTGGACAAATGTTGCCAGATCCAAGAAGGGTGGTGCTTATCCAGAGGCAAGTTTCTATACACTCATTACAACCACTGAAAAGCCAAAAGGAGACTATTTTCTGCTGACCATGTGCACCTTTTCATGACTCAAATGAGGTATGACAGATGGCAGACATTTGTCAAAATGTTTGATGTGCCATGTTGGATTTATTTGATTGTTGTCAAGCTGTTTGTGCCAAATGACATACTGTATTTTCACTCTGTCAATGGAAGCCCTGACCAGGTCACTCATCACATCAGAGATATATCAGTGATTGTCATTTTTGCTTATGACAACAACTTTCATGACCATTGATGAAAGACAAGTCATCCAGAAAATGGCCATTTGAAATCCTTCATCTACAGACAGTTCTACACAGAGATTATTCCCTCTGTCTAGATGTTCCTGGAACGTTTTCTCTTAGAGTTCCATTTTTATAAAAAATATAAATTACGACTTACCGGGCACCTTGAGATCATAGAGCTGTACGCATTGGTCCAATGTTCTTCTCACTATTTCTGCTCTGTACAGTCCTTGGTCCTCTTTGTGGAGTTTGGTAATTATTAGGGATCCATCTGCTGTGACATTGAGGCGTCCTTTATATGGACTACCTTGAATGAGGTGAAGTTTACCTGGCTCTGTTCTAGTAATATAGTTCAGTTCACTCGCTCTTCTCCAGGAAATTTTTCTGATCTCCAATTCATCTACAGGTAGAGTCGCCTGTCCTCCTTCTATATGCAACACATTGATTGTTGCTCCACATGATTTTTCACTTAATGCAGCTAGAAACAAGCAAACATTTGTTTAGAGTAATCATACTTTTGTCCAATATATGCTCATGGTATTTCTTAAATAGACATTCCTGCAGGTAGCAGTGAAGGACACAGGGTTTGAAAGAACACCAGGAAGAGGATCCTTGCCATGCTTGGTCTCCTCTGGTCTATCACCTTATATAAAGCTTTATCTGGAGTGTCTTCAAAACGTAGCTCTATCTACAATGCATACTTCCCCTATCTGTGTTGTGGTTTCACCTTTCAGTCAGAAGCTCACGAGATCCACCAGTTCCACTCATCAATTCACATAAATATGAACAGAAACCAGTAATCACACTTTCTGTTAAGTTATCGCTGGTCTTCCAGCTGTTACCAACACCACTAAAGGTTTTTACATAACATTTGGATGAAACCAACCAACTAAGAACATGGGTCTATAAGAATGGTTGATGTGTGGGATGGAAGAAATACATATCTACAGTAAAATTCTAGTGAGCGCTAAAACACAGAGATGCTGTTAATGCCCAGGGGCATAGCTAAAGGCTTATGGGCCCTGGTGCAAGAGTTCAGCTCCCCTCCCACTTTCCTCAGCGCTGGTGCACCTAGCTTTTCTGCTGTCCCAGTCAAAAATTGAAATGCCCCCCACCAGTCCAAATTCTCAACCTAACCCTTTCCCTCCAATTCAAATGATAAAGGATTTGCCCACTATTTACTACTGATGACCTATCGTCAGGATAGGTAATCAATATCAGATCGGCCGGGGTCCCCTATCACCCCACCGATCATCTGTTTGAAGAGAGGGCAGCGCTCATATGAGAGCTGCTTTCTCTGCTCTGTTCACCTGGTCACCATAGCATTTTCAGTGATGAGCAAGTAAACAGAGCAGAGAAGGCAGCGCTCATATGAAAAAAAAAAAGCCTTTAAAGACATACTTGGAAAACATTACATACAGTGCTACAGAACATACAGGGTCATACATCCCCACATATGTACCTCTTACATCCAGTGACGTCTGATGTAGACATTTTCTTTCATCTTCACCATTCAGACCAGACCGCCATGGTGACTTCTTTCAGCCGCGCCTCATCTCTACAAAGTTTAACACACAGACATCTTACTTTCCTACTTTTCCATCATCCACCCACATTCTCACCACCCCCTCCCCACCAATACTATTCTGCAGAAACAGTCCCCCTGAAAATACTGGTACCACACAAATAGTGAGCCAGTACAAAAACACCCTTTATATTGTGACCCTGTACAAAGAAATACCCCCTCCCTTTCACATCAGACACCCATATAAAACCCTAAATGAGACCTCCCCATCTCATACCAGACCTCTATGTCAGACCTCATATAAGACCCCCGTTTTAGACCTCAGATCAGACCCCGCCGCAATATTAGACCCAAGACCCCCATATCAGACGTAAGACCAGACCTCCAGATCCCCATATCAGAACTCAGACCAGACCTCCAGACCCCCATTAGACCCTAGACCAGACATCCAGACCCCCATTAGACCTCAGACGAGACCTCCATTCCCCCATACCCCCTATTAGACCTCTCCAGAACCCCAGTCAGACCTCCAGACCCCCAGTCAGACCTCCAGAACTCCCATTAAACCTCTCCAGACCCCCCCATTAGATCTCTCTAGACCCCCAGTACCCCCATTAGACCCTTCAGACTCCCATTTCAGACCTCAGATCAGACTGTAAAATAATAAAGTACTTACCTCTCCGGCCGCCATCTCCCGGTCCTGGCTGTCTTCTCTTCTCAGGGCCCGCGCTGCAGTCACCTGACCTCCTGCAGCGTCAGGTCAGAGTGCGCTCTGTACGTCCGGACTCTGCAGGCAGCCAGGACACAGCAGCGCGGACCCTGAGAAGAGCGAGCAGGAGGAGGGTTAAGTACTATACAGCGCTACTAGCGGTTTACTCCTCCTCCTCCTGCAAACTAGTGAGTGCTTCCATAATGGAAGTGCTCACTAGTATTCCCTTTATAAAATGCACTGTCTGCATCTTATAAAGGGAAAATGCAGTGCCACTGGCAAGGGGGGCCCTCTTGGCCCCCCTGGCTTAGGGGCCTGGTCACAACTGAGACCGATGCAACCCCTATAGCTACGCCAGTGCTAACGCCTATTGTAGGCACCAGATCCTTGGTCAGGATACCGAAAGAGTTTCATCCTAGACAGTAATTGAGCAGGAAATACTGCTTCTGTGTGTGCACATGTGTGGAGAGCCCAGAAAACAGATCAGCCAAAGTGGAGAACCAAAGCCAGGAGAGAAGATGTTATAGTCTAGGAGTCCCAAAGAGGAGTATTGGCAGCAGAGCATCATAGCTCTGCTGGAGAACACAGGCAAGTTGCATCTTCTGTAGAGATATCGCTAGAAAAAAGACACTGGGTATATACATATAAGCCATATAAGACTATTCCCCCCATATATACAAGTTATATGTTTTTACCACATCGTTTTCAGTAATGGAAAAGTCAACCAAACATAGGGAGGATGGGAAAGATGCCATGTTTTACCCAATGCCAGAGAGCAAAAATATCATGCTCACAATTAAACACATTCTAATCACAAAACTAAAAAAACTGACAGACACAAGACTTACCTTTATGAAGTAAAAGAAACATAAAGCCAGATAACAAGGTATTCCCCATGGTTTCGATTAGAGGTCCTCACACATCCGCAGTGTATTGCCTATAGTACTAACATCTGTGCTGAATACATGTTTTCATCTCCACCCATGAGCGATCAAACACCGCCTGTTAACCACAGGACAGGCTATGACTTCTTCAATTTAGGTGAAACCTGGATTTACACTCATAGTAAAGTATAAAACTTATTTCTCCTTCGGTTCAAGATGTAAAACGAAACAGAACTTGTCCTCCTGAGCTAGTCTGCAATGGACTTCTTTACCCATCGGTCCTTTGTTTCTCCTTTATGGAGCAATGTTGATGAAGTCCTACCTGAAATTGAATTCTCAACGCTGGTCACCGTTAATTAATGCTGACAGCATCAGATCATTATGTACCTGACCGGAGGCCGTGGAAATTTCCCTGTAGGGTCTATGGCCAGTCCACCCATGGCCTCCTACCTGCAGGTTGGTTTAATTCTGCAGCTTACGAGAGAGACAGGTGCAGGCACGACTCATAGGGCTCAGGCTGGTTTGACCTGGGTATATTCAGGTCTATACTAGCCTGCGGGCCATGAGAGTGGATGATGGGGCAGGGAGCCTATTTCTCTCTGTTCTGCCATTGTGTTGTTGGAAACAGTGACTGTTTAACAGTGTTTGCCTAGTCTCCAATGTATTAGAGACTACAAACTCCAAAATGTCCCAGTGGGGACTGTATGCCTGTGAGAACGTGGTAGACATACAGTAGGCTATATAGTGACGTAGTCCAGCAAGCATTCTTCCACAAGAGTACGCTGCAATCTTGAACATTTGTGACCCACCAACCTTGGCTGATATCTAGGGCATGGAAGCTTAATCAAGGGTGAAAAATGAGCCTAGAGTTTCCACATAGATCAACCAAATTTGAGCAATATGGTAACCATTGACTCCAAGTCTCTGTAGAGTCTCTTCTCCCGTTTGGAGTATATTTTGGTTTAGCTCCCAGACTTACATCTTCAACGTACATCATAGACTAGTAACTGGAAAGAAGAAAATTACGGGAAGAGGCTGCTCCACGTCAAACATGAAGACTTCAACTTTCAAATAGGAAGCAAAGGTCTATAAACAGAAAAAGGGGGAAGGAATCCTGTGATGTCCACCACCGTATAGCCTAGCCTTTATGGTATGGTATGTAGTGAAGCTGGTTGTAATGTTATAGTTACCATACTGCACATAGATTAGATAGATAATAATTAACAATCAGCATAACAAAAGATATGCTATTTTTTGGGCTCATCACAATTAGGATAAGCCTCGTAACCCTAGTATTTTTGCCACAGATTTATAGTCGAACCACCATTTGTCCACATTCAAAAAGGCTGGGATGTGTCAAGCCAGAAACAGCTATCAGTAGGCAGCACTGCTCTGGGGGGCTTGACTCTTATCAGTAGCAATGAGCGGATCAAAGCATCCGAAGTGGAATTTGATCCGAGGTTTAGAAAGAAATCAGAATTTCCTCACACTTCTTGTAATTGGCAGCTGTTACAAAGTGAAAGTAAGAAGCCTGGGAACACAAGATCATTAATAATGCTGTGCAGCCAGCCAGTCATCAGATAGCCATCCACTGTGATGTCATAGCCCTATAAAATCCTCATCCTGCCTGATCTCCACCATTTCACTGTGAGCTGAGCATGTGGAGAGACATGGGAAGTGCTCATGCACTATGGACAGTGTTGCTGAAAATAGTTTGGAAAAAGTATTGGAGAGGGGAATGCAGGGACAGTGTAGAGAGATCATAGGGAGAGTTTTTTTGAGACTGTAGTGAGAGCATAGGGAGGTCTAATATATTGCTGCATGCATCTTGTTGAACTGCTGCATCATTCTTAGTTAATCCATTACATTACTGATACAGTTACTGTACACTCCGGCCAACAGACAATTGCCTGGGGCCTCAAAAGGAATGGGCAGTGGCAAAAATGTTGTAGCTGGCACAAGTAGCAGCAAAAGAAGGGGGAGGTTGGTAGCAGCCACAGCCAAAGGCCAGAGCTGCCAGTGTCATCCAGCAGTCATGTTTTGACCAACAATCCAGCTGTACTAGAATGGTTGACTTGCTCTTCAACATCATCTCAAGTGACAACAGATACACACAGCCAGGAATCGGTGGGTTTCCCTGGCACCACACTTAGTTGACCTGACCCAGGAACAACCACTGTGCTCTCACCTGTCCTGAATTTGCTGCTCCTTCTGCTACCAAGCCGACATTACTTTTCCAAAAAGCAGTACTAGTCCTACACATGTATGTTAAGCAGAAGGTAGGACAGTCCTTGGGGCTCTCGGGGTCTAGTAGAGTTCATGCCATCACTGACGTATGTAGTTGTAACTATGGTCAAGGACAATATATGTCATTCACAACCCACTGGGTAAATGTGGGTAAATGGAGTTCTGGATCAGGCACACCAGCAGCTTGACCAGGTGATTGCAAGGCCGCCTCCGCATTGTAATGCTGGGATTTCTGCGTCAATCTCATCCTCCACCTTGTCCTCAGGCACAGTTCACAGTGGTCCTCCAGCATATCACCTATGCAAAAGATGGCGTTGTCACATGGTTCTGCACATGGTCAGCCTTGGTGAATAGAGCTACACTGGGGAAAAATTGCTCCGCGTCATCAATAAAGAAATAAAACACTGGCTGTCTCCTAGCCAACCAGAGATAGGAACCGTGGTTACCATAACGGGAAGGACATTTTGTTTGCACTGCCTCACAGTTGACCATGTGCCCTGCATGGTGTATGTCTTCAGTCTCGTTGTCACCCGATTCCTCAGTCTTTCACTGGACTGGAGTCCAGAAAACTGTGCACGCACTTCAGCCACTCTTACCGTGCAAAACATTCCCTCCTTGAGCTGCAAAGGCAAAATACTCCTTCCGTACATTTCCACAGGTCTACTCCCCAGTGGCAGTTCATGTGTGACACGTGCGGTTTGCTCAGGCCCTTTGAGGAGGCCACTTTATTTGTTACTTGGCAGAACTATGGGATGAATTATGTCATTCCACTCCTTCACGTCCTGGAGGGAATGCTAACAAATCTGATTGAACAGAAGATGTGGCACCTACATTTCACAACCACCGGAGCCCTAAGGAAGATGAACTGGCAGAGGAGGAGGACATAAACACCCAGGAATTTTATACACAACTACATGGTTTATCTGCCCAAGCAACAGGAGAGGAGAAGGAAGAGCAACCGATGCTGACGACAATAACAATGCAGATGACCCTGACAGACCGTGACAGTATGCAGTGGAAATGGAGGCAGGATGGCCCTCTGAGTCCCTTGAGCAAAAGACCAGATGAGTGCCATCATGTTTGTGTAGCGATAGCCACATTGTCAGGATTCGGCAGAGGGATGTCTAATGGTTATAAAAATTATTAGACCCTCTCTACCGTCAAAAATGGGGGCATTTTTTAGACCTTCTGGGAGGAATGCTAAAATGGACTACCATATAGACATCACTAGTCCACAGGAAGGTCTGACCGGGGGGACCCTCCGCGCTCATGCTGCACCATGACTGGATGGGCAATTAAGGGGGTGCAGGAGCTGCATCAGCTCCATTTGCAGCAACTTCATTCTGGAGTCTATGATGAGCAGTTTTCTTCAGCCGTCTACTGAAGAAACCACCCAGCAGCAGCAGGACATGCAGCAGAACCTCTACCAGCAGGTGCTTCCATACTTGGACTGCTTCCTGCCACGTATGATCCAAGATCCCTTGAACTACTGGGCATGCAAACTTGAAGTGTGGCTGCAACTGCAGAGTTTGCCATTGGCATGCTTTACTGCCCGGCCAGTAGTGTGGCATCAGAGCCGGTGTTCAGTGCAGTGGGTGGCATAATTACCCCAAAAGAGAACTCACCGTTCAAAAGGAAATGTTGCAATATTAACCTTCATAAAGGTGAATTAGGTATGAATCAACCAGGATTTCCAGACAAAGGTGCCTGATCCAACAGAATAGATCACTCTGCCACTAATGATCATACTGTAGTGTGCAGCCACACAGGAATATTCTGCAAAATGGGCCATTACTTCTGGCCATATGCTGCCGCCACCATTCTAATGCTGCCACCCACCTGATGTCTCTACTGCCATTCCTACAATGGGACTTCTTGGCCTACTGATATGTATATGCTACATTTTTAAAAGGATATACATTCCACTGGGCCTTGATATTACACTGCTGATTTTGGGTTCTGCTACTACTGTGATCTGTGCTGTGTGCCATTGCTGTTGCCCCCCTCCTCACTCATGGGGCCACTATTGTTCCTGTTACTGTCACTGGTGCAGCTGCCACCTTCCCCACTCTGTTATGGGGCTGCCATTGTCCCAGTTACTGCCATTGCTGCTGCCCCCTTCCCCACTCTGTTATGGTGCCAATACTTGAATCTTGGAGCACTGCATGGTTAATTCCATGGTCCTGACGCTAACAGTGACCTGTAATACTGACGCACAGTAAATCTACAGCTAACAGAAGGGATTAAAAAGCATGTGTTTGGGCTGTCCCAACATGCATTAAAAGAACATTTTTTCTCTCCATGACTTTATTGGCGCTTTATCCATTTCTTTATTTTGTTCCACAAACGAGGCATTTGGACACAGCTCCTGCAGGGGTGTGCACAGGTTTTTTGCTGCACTGAAGGCTGCTGTATGCTTTTCTTTTTGTCTAACAGAAGGGATTAGCTATGAATCTTGGTGTCCTGCACAGTGATGTAGACGGTGATAAATTACACCTGTAATACTGATGGCACAGTACCTACAGAACAGATTAACAATGAATGTGGGTGCACTAGAATGTATTGCACATGGCAAAACACTCTCCCTGAAGTTTAAGTTCCAAGCCTTCACACTGAGATTGGGAAATCAAGTGGGATGCATATGATTAGGCAGAGTAACCTGGGTATACTTGATTTATTGCGATCCATGATTAATTTATTCGTAACAAATAAACTTCGCTCATCTCTACTTATCAGTACAAAGCAGAATACTGGTTTGCTGGAGGAGATTCCAGGGAGGGGTACTGTATATAAATGGGGTCTTTATGTATGGAAGTAAAGAGAAAGGACCTGTGTTTGTGATAGAATGCTGTATGTGTGTTTGAGAGGTTCTGTCTAGTCACAGTGTGTATGTGTTCATGTCTATGTGCTTTACTTTGTATACGCACTTGTGCGTTTTGTGACTACGTGGTTGTTTGTATTCCTATCATGCAAAGGAAAGTCCTACAATTACCCCAGACCTCCTGCTGAGAGATATAGAAAAGCAGTGGCTCAAGTTTCCATTCAGTGTCATGATTATTTCTGCTTTGTATGTATGTGTTACATGCCGTATTCCTATGTGCATTATAGAGAAGCAGTTATGCAGCACAGGGACTCATCTCGTAGAGGATAATTGATTCCAGGCTGCAACGGATGTCTGCGAAAGGGTGGTGCCCTGAACAGAAAGTGAAAGTAAGAAGAGACCAGGCTTAGCACAATGGTGAGACGGATTTCCTCTGAATCTTTCTTATTTATCATCTTATCTATGTATGTTATATATGTGGTCACTTGTGTTGCTGTATTTTATCATTTTTATGCAGCTTTTCTCTGTCTTTTCATGAAGCTAGTTGTCTTCAGCTACATTTCTTCATTCTCTTTGTGTTTCTAACAGTGGTACATGTATATTACCAATGCTCGGCTTGTGCAGAGAACTGAATATGTACTGATTATATAAGGCTCTAACAGTACAGGGGCAATTAGTATAAGTGCAGCCTTCTAATGCGAGAAGGTAAAAAGTGGGTCCTGAAGAAAACTAGGTAAAAACATGGAGAGCATTAAAACGTAGGGCCCTATGTCCTGGAGCGGCATAGATCGTGCACACAGGAGCGCACAGCATCACAGATTACTATGATGCTGTGCACTTCGGGCTGCCCGCGGGACTATTGTCCCGCACTCATAAGATCATATAGGGTCAATAGTCCCGCGGGCGGCCCAAAGTGCACAGAATCATAGTAATCTATGATGCTGTGCGCTCCTGTGAGCACGATCTATGCCGCTCCGGGACATTTGGCCCTCTCACAGACCGTATGTCTCAGAGAGCATACGGTTGTGTGCAAGGGCCCTTACTGAGATGTTCTATCCTAGCAATATGCCCCCATTGAATGAGATGAGACAACCACTTTAAGTAGGGTAGTGGACCACCTATGGGAAATTTTAGATTGATTGCACCATTACACTGTAGGAAACCAATGGAAGTATCCATGAATATGTATTTGGCATTTGCACCAAAAGGGTGTCTATGATTTTGCTTGCCTGATTTTGGTCATGTCTCGTGGCTGGACATTGACTTAGTGGCACTGAAGAGGCAACATCCTATTTTTTTTCCCAATGGACCATTATCTTTTTTCCAAGTTTCACAAGGATAATTAGTATGTTAGCGACTCTCAACTCGGTCCAGTATGAGAAAAAAATGTAGGTAGCTTGGAAGTAGAAAATGATGATTGTTAGTATTACTTTGTAATTTTGTTTGGCTTTTCCAAAATTTAGAGGTGAAAGGGCAAACAGGGCCTAAAATTCATCGACATTCATCAAAATGTCGCTTTTTACTTGCAGCTATAAAAAGAAGAAAGAAAATGGAGAATACTCATTGCCTGCTGTTTATGCTCATATGTAAGTCAACTATCCTGCAGCTTGAATAAGCCATATGTCCTAATGCCCCTTTCACACGAGCGGGAGACTCCCATGTCTCCCGCAACGCATCTACAGGGCTGGACTCGGCACTGACAGGGATCGCAGAGCAGTATATGTGATCCCAGTCAGTGCCGGAGTCCAGCCCTGTAGATGCGTTGCGGGAGACATGCGAGTCTCCCGCTCGTGTGAAAGGGGCATAAGGATCCTAATGTCCAGCTGTTTCCAAACCTCAAATGAAAAATGTTGACCTATGATTTTAGCCCTCAGACTACACCCCAATTTAGCCCCTAAAATGAGTCAGACCCCTAAGCATAACTAGATATGGCTTGGTCCCATGTAAACTTTTGAATGTGACCCATCTCTTAAATCAGACCTCAGACCAGACACCTAAAGTAAATCAGACTTTAGACCAGACACCTTCAGTAAATCAGACCTCAGACCAGACACCTACAGTAAATCAGACCTCAGACCAGACACCTACAGTAAATCAGACCTCAGACCAGACACCTAAAGTAAATCAGACTTTAGACCAGACACCTACAGTAAATCACACAGACCTCAGACCAGACACCTACAGTAAATCAGACCTCAGACCAAACACCTTCAGTAAATCAGACCTCAGACCAGACACCTTCAGTAAATCAGACCTCAGACCAGACACCTACAGTAAATCAGACCTAAGACCAGATACCTACAGTAAATCAAACTTTAGACCAGACACCTACAGTAAATCAGACCTCAAACCAGATACCTACAATAAATCAGAGCTCAGACCAGACACCTAGAGTAAATCAGACCTCGGATTAGCCCCTCACTGTAATTTTAATTCACACAACAGATTTTTGTACTCTAGACTCCCGCCAACCCATGACCATCCTGGCATCGCTTGTGTGCATATTTAAGGGTGGGTTCACATCAGGTTTTTGCCCTCCATTTGATGTATACGTTGGAACAAAGGGATACAAAAGCGCAGCACACCACGCTTGTATCCTGCAGAATCCAGTAAAAAATGTAACAGTAACGTACAGTTTTTTTTTTTTTTTTTACAATAGAACTGTATGGTGACAGATGCCACTATAGTATCAGTCTGGTATCCGTTAACATATACATTTTTTGTATACGTTAAACGGATGGCAAAAATATTATGTGAGCCCAGCCCTAGGGTGTCAGAATAAGCATTAGTAGACAGCGGAGCAGCAGTGCAGAGAGGGGAGGGTGCCATGTACTGTAGTACAGAAGGCTGACAGCGCACAGGTCCTGGAGGTCAGGGGTGAGGACTGTGTTCTACAAGGCACACTACAGTAATATGTACTGGAATCTACAGTATAATATTCAGAGCTGTCTTACAGTTAGACCATTTTCTACACCTAAAACAGAGGTAGAAAATGAGAATGAGATGGGCCTGTCGTGAGTGGGGAACAGCTGCAGTCAGTTAGTTGCGCCACCATCCAGCCAGATCAGGAGCCAGGATGCGCTATATGTGAGATGGGTGGGCAAGCAGTTGTGCAGCCAGGTAGGAAGTCATGCTTAGGCACATCCAGGGTCCACTTCAGTGGTTGGTAGAGCGGCAGTAGAATCCCCATCTGCCCTCTCCTCTCCTTGTTTCTATACAGGCCACAGCAGGGCTTTCTGTACGGGCCTGGAAAGGCTGCTGTTGACCCTACTTATGTAGTGATTGGCTTAGTTGGCATTTATCTTCAGTGTGTCGTGTGGAGGCAGGAACTAGAGACAATGGGTGGACAAAGAAAGCATCGGAGTGGGAGCTGCTGGGGAAGAGCATTGGTTTATATTATTATTTTATAAAATGGTTGGAGAACCTCATTCATTGTTGACTTGACCACCTTGAAGAACAAGAGATAATCTTTGTAGTGGTGAAGGAAGGAGACCTTTGTTTATAATTTCCAGCATTGCACTGATCAGATCTTTGCATCCACATCTATCATTGAATTCCTTCGACCTTAGCCTGATGACTATATTCTTGATAACTTAAACATTGGCAACAAAATGATCCATTTCAAGAAAAACAATTTTTTATTGACCTATTATATCTTTTTTCATCTCCATGTGCGACCATTGCTGGTCATCACTGGTGATTGGTGTTATGAAACAGCCAATCTTCTACTCATTTTCTACATGGGTGATTCGAGTACGCAAGACTGTGGAGAATCCATTGACTGTGAATAGTTCAAATTCCACTATTTGTTTGCATTGAGTGTGTCATCTGCTTGTCTAGTGCTACGTGTTGTGAGTACAGAAGAAACACACTTGGGACCTACAGAGAAACCAAAGACTGATTTCACCATCAAAGTAACCAAGGAGGTGGAACCTTCTTGGGAAAAAGGTGGGTAATATCCTTGCTTTAGAACATGTAAAGCTGACCATACACCTTAGCTAGCTGATGGACAAATGTGCTATTCCTCACATTGCCAATGTACACACTTGGCTGAGTGTCTATGTATTCACAATAAGGAGAGGGTTATAACCACTTCCAGCATGTTGAAAATCAGCATGTCTGACCATTCATTCTCCTGACATCTGAGATACCCCCATACACATTAGATTTTTGGCTGGTCACATTAAAGGGGTATTCCCATCTCACAAATGTAGTTTGTATAGTTAGATATAGCCATACCAATATTATTACTAATAGAAGGTATTTTTATAAAATGTACCGTTTAGAAGATTTCCCTATTTGTATATCCATTGTCCCACACACATTAGTCAGGCCGTTGCCCCTAGTTACGACCACCACAGCCATGTAGTAGTGGTGGCCGGCTTGCTCCTCTTCAAACCCGCTCTGAGGTAACTGCTGTATTGTGTACACACATTGCATGAACATGCTGGGAGGCATTTTAAAGGGAGTCTGTCACCTCCATAGCCCCTATAAAGCATTTACATAGCCCCATAGCACAAATAATGACAAATGTAACTGTACCTGGGGCGCTTTCCTCTGACTTGTAGAAGCTGTAAAAACGTACTTTAATCCATATGTAAATTAGCTGTTGGAAGTGCCCGGAGGCGGAGCTCACCGCCGTGGAGCCCGGGCTCGTCTGCTTTTTTAAACGCTCTCCCCGCCCCTGTCACTGCCTCCGCTCGCCCTCCTCTTCACTTGCGTCCTCCATCTGTTCCAGGCTCTTGCTGAGCCGGCGCATGCGCACTGCATTGCCCATTGTGGGTACAGCATCAGCGTAGCCACTGCGCATGCGCCGGCTCGGGGAGAGACTGGAACAGACGGAGGACGCAAGTGAAGAGGAGGGCGGGCGGAGGCTGTGACAGGGCCAGGGAGAGCGTTTAAAAAAGCAGACGAGCCCGCGCTCCACGGCACTTCCAACAGCCAATTTACATATCGATTAAAGTACGTTTTTACAGCTTCTACAAGTCAGAGAAAAGCGCCCCAGGTACAGTTACATTTGTCATTATTTGTGCTATGGGGCTATGTAAATGCTTTATAGGGGCTATGGAGGTGACAGACTCCCTTTATGGTTGTAGCATTTTTGTCTGCGCTTCCAAAACGCAGAGAAACGGATTCTGTTCCAAGATCAATTCATCTCTATGGAGCAGGATCCGTTTATAAAGTCTGCTTTGTCAGTACAATTTTGCCTACTTTCTTAGGTGTATTATTGGAAACAAAGAATATATCTGCTCTACTTGGAAAAGAGGCAACTCTAATAGTCAATACCATTAAAGAAAGTGAAATACAAGACATCCAATGGGTCAAAAATGGGATCAATTTTGCTACCACAAAGCCAAAAAAAGATGTTACCATCCGAGAAAGTAGTTATAATGGAAAACTGAGGGGCTCCGATGATGGATCGCTTGTCATAAAGAGTTTAACAATAGAAGACCAAGGAGAATATAAAGCTGATATACTTATATCAGACATGAAGAACTATCAAATAATTTACTACCTACACGTTTCTGGTAAGTTTCACATTCATTTAATGTACTACTGAGGAAAAGAAGGTTGCTCTTCTTGATAATAGCCAATCTCTTCTTATATATATATTTTTTTGCTTCCTGTTCTTTCTCTTGGAGAAAAATGTTCTGTCTGATTGCATTTAATGGTTTCTTTTAGAAGAAAGAGCTTCTCGCGGGACACATGTGGTGGTTGCATCAGTGATTGTAGTATTGCTGCTCTTGGTGATAGGGGCAGGAGTAGCATTCATGATGTGGAGGAAGAAGAGGTGCTTTCAAGCAAAAGTATGTATGAATTTGGTTCAAGATTAAAGAGGACCTTTCACCGTTCCTGACATTACTGTTTTAATAGCTCCATGCATTCCCCGTGTAATAACAATTCTGGAAAATCTATTCCTATGGCTCTATGTTGTGCCATTCCTTTATTATTTGCTCTAGAAGTTATGAATGAATTGCTATTTGTCTTCAGTAAAGGAACAGAGGGGAGGTGACCAGTTGAGGGTGTGTCCCTGCACAGACTGACTCTAGCCAATCAGTGCTCAGACTGTGCAGATACACACCCCCAACTGGTTACCTCCCCTCTGTTCCCTTACTGAAGACAAATAGCAATTAATTCATAACTTCTAGTGCAAATAAAGGAATGGCACAACATAGAGACATAAGAATAGATGCTCCAGAATTGTTAGTACGTGGGGAATGCATGGAGCTATTAAAACAGACATGTCAGGAGTGGTGAAAGGTCCTCTTTAATTAATTTATTTTTTGTGCTCTGTACCCTCAACTTCAATACAAAGCCACAGAAAGGATCATATCCACCAATCTCATTTTTTGTCTTTTTTCAAAACTATTTTTTATTGCTTCAACACATTACAAATAAGGCTACTTTCACACTTGCGTTGTAAGGATCCGTTTGTGAGATCCGTCACAGGCTCTCAAACGGTCCAAAACTGATCAGTTTTGTCCTTATGCATTCTGAATGGAAAAGGATCCGTTCAGAATGCATCAGTTTTGCTTTAGTTCAGTCAGCATTCCGTTTTGGAGGCAGACACTAAAACGTCATGACTCACAATGTAAGTCATTAGGGATGGATCCGTTTTCTCATGACACAATAGAAAACGGATCCGTCCCCCATTGACTTTCAATGGAGTTCATGACGGATCAGTTTGGATCAGTTTGGCTATTTAAAAGATAATACAACCGGATCCGTTCAGAACAGATACAGACGGTTGTATTATCATGATGGAAGCGTTTTTGCTGATCCATGACGGATCCAGCAAAAATGCTGGTGTGAAAGTAGCCTAAAATATAAAGAAATCTGGCCAACTGGTTAATCTCTTACATTTTGTGTAATCAGGTCCTAGGCAGATGCATTTATTTCTCCCTTGTGCTTGTCTCTTCTTCTTGGCAACCTACAGACAGTAGAAGAGGAGACAGTTGGAAGGGAGTAGCAGATAAGTACATGATCTGACTACACGCAGGGTTTGTTTGTAGTTTGTAACCATGGAGACACATAGATCTGCATAATGAGTGTGAATCAAAACTATTTGCAAAATCTCTTACATTTTGTGTATACAGCATCCATGCCAATACACGTATTTCTCCCTTATCCTTCCTTCTTCTTGGAAACCTACAGACAGTAGAAGAGGAGACATTTAAAATTAGTAGCAAATAACTACATGATCTGACTACATACAAGGCTGGTTTGTAGTCTGTAACCATGGAGACACATAGATCTGTATAAGAAGTGTGAAACAAAACTATACAGTATGTTTCTCCCTTATCCTTCCTTCTTCTTGGCAACCTAGAGACAGTAGAGAAGGAGACATTTAAAAGAGAGAAGCAGATAACTATATGATCTGACTACACCCAAGGCTTGTTTGTAGTCTGTAACCATGGAAACTAGTGATCTCCTCCACAGTGTGGGGAGGAGTGATCGCTAATCATTATTTGCTAGCAGAAGTGAGTGATTAGATAGCAGAATCTGCTGCCGGCAAAGGATTTTTTAGGCTTCTTAGGCTACTTTCACACTAGAGGCAGCCCGGATCCGGCAGGTGAAGGGTGCCACCGGATCCGTGCTGCCGCAGGGACATGTGTGGGGCCGGAACCGCCCTCCGGCCCCACACATGTCACACAGTACATACACACAGACACACACAGACATATACACATACAAATACATATACACATACATACTTACATGCTCCCGGCAGGTCTCCACAGCACAGTACAGGAGCAGGATGTAGCGCACACAGGACGATTCCCCACAGCGCCCTCTGCTGGGCGCTGGGTGGAATCGTCCTATGTGTGTGCCGTCCTGCTCCTCCTGCGCTATGGTGACCTGCCAGGAGCATATAAGTATGTATATGTATTTGTATGTGTATATGTGTGTGTATGTTTATGTGTATGTCTATGTCTGTATGTCTGTATGTCTGCATGTGTCTATGTGACGGATCCGTCATGAACTCCATTGAAAGTCAATGGAGGACGGATCCGTTCACCATTGTATCACACCAAACGGATCCGTCCCCATTGACTTTAATTGGGGGTCATTCCGGATCCGTCTTGGTGCGGATGCCTGGACCGGAGAGCAAACCGCAGCATGCTGCGGTTTGTTCTCCGGTCTGAAGACTGAACAGAATGCTTCTAGGAGCCTCTGTTGTCTTCAGTTCAGTTTTGCCCCCATTGACAATGAATGGGGACAAAACTGAAGCGTTTTATTCCGGTATTGAGCCCCTATGACGGAACTCAATACCAGAATTCCATAACGCTAGTGTGAAAGTAGCCTTAAAAACTGCAATTGTCCTATGAACGAGTAATCGGGTAATCATCAGCATTTTTACATAGGTAGACCATCAATAACGAGAATTCCTATGAACGCTTGTTAGCGATGATCTCCAGGCTAAGATGCCAATGGACAATTCTTAAGAAAACGGTGGTAGAGACAATACAATGAAATGATAGGATGATTTTCTTATGTGGTCAGATATCTCATAGATTTTTTCTTTATCATCCCAGAAGAGAGTTCAAGTAATAAAAGCAAGAGACGACCCAGGTAGGTCATATTCTGCATAGTTAATGTGGGTGAATGAAGAAGAGACTGATGAGCTGATGGTTATTTGATTGAATGTCCCCCTACATAAAAATTATCCCTATATACAGTAACATCCCAATGGTTCATAGTCCCAAGGTTGCCGAATGATCAACTATTCTGAAAGATAAGATGTGTAATATGTACTTGCTCCTGAAGATTGTACTAAAATCCCCAACACAAGCAACAATGATGATGTTGATCATAAAGGACACTACCGATCTTGTGCTAATGCTATTGTTTTATGAGGCTGCCTTTTGGATCCCTCATGCACCAGGACTGGGTTCAACTATTACCTCTACATCCCCTAGAGCTATGATCAATGATCAATATTCAGCACTCTAGCTTCAGTTTAATACAGCTGACCATGTTGGTCAGTCCACCATTGTGAACTTCAGGAATGTTTTAGAACCTCCAAAGACTTGATTTGGGCCCACCAACTTTTCCATTTAAAGGGGTTGTCCAAGTTAAATGTATTGATGACCTATCTTCAGGATAAGTCATCAATATCAGATCGGCGGGGGTCCGACACCTGGCAACCCCGCCGATTAGCTGTTTGAAGAGGAGGCGCGCGCCGTACCTGCGCTGCCTCCTCTTTACTGTTTACATGCTGGCCGTAACATGGGTAGTGGTGAGTAGGTGTTTCAATGGGAAGGCTCATTCCTATACAAGTCTATAGGAGCGATTCTTCCCATTGAAATGAATGGGGCGGTTAGGTGTAATTACACTGCTCACCGCTACCCATGTTACGGCTAGGATGTAAACAGTGAAGAGGAGGCAGCGCTGGTACGGCGCACGCCTCCCCTTCAAACAGCTGATCGGCGGGGGTTCCAGGTATCGGACCCCCGCCGATCTGATATTGATGACCTATCCTGAGGATAGAAGAACAATGGAAGACCGGCACTCACGTTCTTTTTAGATATGCTGTGATTTTATTGTCACACTATAGTGACGCGTTTCGGCACAACGGTGCCTTCATCAGACAGTCAGTGCCGAAACGCATCACTATAGTGTGACAATAAAATCACAGTATATCTAACAAGAACGTGAATGCCGGTCTTCCATTGTTCTTTAAGTACGCGGGACACTGATCCTGAGACACGATCACCACGCCATCTACACCGCGGTGCCGATCGATATCTCTAAATACTATCCTGAGGATAGGTCATCAATAAATTTAACTTGGAGAACCCCTTTAATGACTTTTTTTGTCTGTGTGTAAATATTATAAGGTATAGTTATGAGTTCTTTAGATTAATTTATTGTAATTTGCTATTTAGAAGGTACATCTGAGGAAGAAAACAAACTTCATCTGAAAGTCTCCAGCCCAAGCCCTCAAGGTAATGTCTTATTCTTACCAGCATTTCCTCCTAAAATGTCCTCTTCATAATAGTTCTCTGAATGATCTTCTTGTTTTAATTTTGCTAAAGGCTTTGTTCGGCCATTTCTTAGCTCTGATATCCAATACTGAAAATACCCACTGAGAATGTCACCCAACTGCTCTAGTCCATGTTGGTCAGTGCACCACTATGAAGTTCAGGAGTGTGGGAGAACCTCCATAGGCTTAATGTTTTTCTGCCAACCACCCACCAATTTTACAGTTTAATTCCGTGTTTTCCTTTCTAATGTTCTATTCATCAGTTTCTGGTCTTTGAACTCTAAAAGACACAGACTGCAGTGTAATCAAGAGCTGCAACTTTGCTCTTGGAGACACCAAAAGGCTTTAAGGGGTACTGCATGTGGTAAAAAAATTCTCTGATGACTTTGATGAACTAGTATTTTCTTCATGATTTTTTCTCTCTATGTATGTGTTCAGTGACTGTGGAATACATTATAAGGTTTGTGTTTATGAGTTTTTCTAATTGATTTACTGTAATTTCCCATCCAGAAGAGACCTGGATGCTTGACAAAAAACTTCAACCAAAAAGCTCCAGCCCTACAGGTAATGCATAATTCGTACCAATATTTCGTCCTAAAAAGTCCCCTGTTAATGTAGGTCTCTGAATGATCTACTTGTTTTAATTTGACTAGAGACCATATTCATGCATTTCTTAAGTCTGCTATCCAATATGGCTGCCATTACAGCTTCCATTGAGAGGTTCAACCAGTTTCCCCAAACTCTTCAATGGCAAATCCTATGCCTAAAGGGAATCTGTCATCTCATTTTCACCAATATAACTAACAACATTGTCCCACAGAAGGTTGAAAACACATTCCAAACATACCTGTGCGTACTTTGTGTGTTTATTCCATGTCTAGAAAAAGTGCTTTTATTCTGCTGAAAAATGTCTCCCATGTTCCTGGGTGGATGGGCTTTGCTGTTCCCAAAAGAAAACCAGACTTTAGAGGAGGGGAGGGTTGCTCTAGCTTCTCATAGCATGGGGTTTGTAGCAGCTAGAGATATGAAATATAGCATTCTATGCTTTCAAACAATACCAGACTCACAGCATTATACCCACTATATCTGAAGATATACTGTAGTTGTTGGAAATTGAGTCGGGAATGGAAGCAGTGACACCTGCTTTTACTTTCACTTTCAGCTGCATTCACTTCTGATGTTGATATAATGCTGTAATTCTGGTATTGTTTGAAAGCATGGAATGACAGCTTTCAAACAAGACCAGGCTCATATCGCTTCTACCTATCCCAAGATGTGAACAGCTAAATCAGCCCTCCCTTGTTTGCTTTGGGCACTTAGAACAGCAAACCCGTCCAATCAGGCACTTGGGAGCCATTTTTTCAACAGAATAAAAGTACTTTTTCTGGACATGGACCAAAGTACACACAGGTATGTTTGTAATGTGTTTGCAATCTTCTGTGGAGCGATGCTGTTAGCTGTATTGGTGAAAATAGATTGACACCTTTTTAAAAAATTTTTAGAAATGATATAAAATAATAATAATGAGTCATACCCTCCTCACCAATCCCTTGCCGTTCCCATGCTTAAAATTTTTCCTCGATACATAAGGTGAACTCTGTGGCAAATCCGCAGCATTTACTCATCAAAACATGTTGCAAAATCAGCAAATTTTGGTGTGGATTTAACTGCTGTGGATTTGGCCATGTCCACTGCAGACCCACCATGTCAGGCCATACCCTAATTTTTTGTAAACCTTATTAAAATGTAGTAGATTATGTTTTTCAGGTTTTTATTATGTTTTTTTTCCTTACAGATCCTTGTGATAAAACACATGATAATGAAGATAATGAGGTTGAGGAATTTCATGATGCTCTAGAACATCCAGAAGCATAGACTACAGGTGGTCATACAGCATATATGGCTCTGACCACCCTCATGGACAGTCATGGTCGGCTTAGCCAAGGAAGCATTTTCAATGGAAAGAGGAGAGAGAGCCCATGTTTCTGTCAGTGGCTTTGGCTTGATTTTAATTTCCCCTGACATATGCCACCAAATTAGTTAATCATCTGGTTTGCTGCAAATTAGCACATTTGCCCGACTTGCTGCTGGTGTGTATGGCCACCTTTAGGACTCATGCTGATGAGCAAATCCAAGATTGGTTCTGTACAGATCTCTAATACACAGCTCATAATGTCCATGAGATGATGAGAAAAGATCACAACATGATCCATCGCATGCTGCCTCAAGAATGGATTCTCCTCTAGAAGCATAACCACATAGAAGACCATCAGTCACCACTGACAACCTGATTGCTAGGGATAAAGGCTATGGACATCTTCATAGGCATGATCGCATTTTACTAATTTTGGGCTAAAAATAATTTTTTCAATTGTTTTTTTAAATTTGTTTAGCCGTTTCTGAGTCTGTTTGCAGGCCGTCACTTTTTGTTTTCTTTGAATCTCGTCATCTGAAGGTTCATGTGTTGCTCTTATCTCTGATCTCCTGACCTCATAAACACTTATTTAAGCCATATCGGTTTCATAAGAACTGAGCTATAATGAGAGTTTATTAGGTCAAGAGATCAGAGATAAGAGTTACACATAAGCTGTCAGATGACGAGATTCAAATAAAACAGAAAGTGACAGCTTGAAATTAGACTGACTTTTAACTCTTGCCTCTCAGAAACGGCTAACAATGTTTTTATAAGGACCAATTGAAAAAATGATTTTTAACCGAAAATGCCCCCAAAAGGTGTCCATAGCCATGGTTTCCTCAGGCAGAACACTGAAGACAGGACTATGCCAATATTATTATTGAATTATTATTATTCAAATATTGTTTACTGATTTTTAAAAATAAAAAATAAAGTTGTGTGGTTGTTCTCTACAAAAGGTAGCACCACTTAAGTATCTTTTCTTTGCATGTATTTTTTACATGAATGCTCTTGCCTTGTGGTGGCAGCAGTGGCTTACGTACCATAGAGGCAGGATATATGACTGCTGTGGGGTAAATTGGAGTATGTTATAGCTGCCACCTGTAGCAACTAGGGGACGCTCATTGCACACAGTATATACACCATCCATTGTGTATAATATTAGCGGAATAAATGCATATGTCAATAGCGCCACTTAGTGGTGGTTGCGTTTAGCCAGATTTATATCATATCAGCAAAACACTCAATTGAGAATGGAGAGGTGGCTGAGCCTGCCTAGTTCTCTCGATTCACTTCTATGACACTTTCGAAAATAGTGTAGTGTAGAAGTGAATGGGTATGTAATAAGTGTCAAGATATGAGTACCCCTTTAAGATTACAGGCCCTTCATACCAGTCATTGTAGAATCAATCGATACCTAGAAATATCAGATACGATGCCAGTAATTGAAGAGGATTATGATGTGTTGTATCCATCACGTGTGAGTACCTAATTCTGGAGGAACAACATCATTTGGTTTAAGGTCTGTCAACACTTATTATATGGTTACATGGTTCGCACTTCACTGCCCCTTCTGCCCACAAGTACTAAAGTATGAAATGGAGACCAAACTGCATATTTTTATTTACAGGACTGAAGACCATCTTGACAAAAACACGAATGATCATCAGCCCACCACTAACCCACCTTAGAGAGGATCTGCCAGGATCTGTCAGTTCAAGTCCATCAAGTACAATCAACTGTAGTTTATCAATGTGTTGATTCAGAAAAAGAAGAACCTGTACCATGGTTGGAAATTCACCCAAGCATAGGGATAATGAAATATAGGAACAATCACCTGAGACTGGTAATAAGAAGTATGTGTCCTCTGAGAACATTACCCGTGTCTGTCATAAATCCATCTAAAGGAGTAGTCATCACTTCTATTGACAAAGAGTGCCATCATATTACAACACAAGAGTGGAAAGAATTTTCATGCTATGGGTAACACCATCTTTCTTCTACAGATGATACAAGGGATTGATGCTTGATCCAATCAATAGATGGAGATTGGATTTCCAGAAGAAGACCAGAATGTTGACCCCAGTCAATGAGTTAATGGAAAATTGGTGATGCTCAAAATAGATAATTTCAACCAAAACAATCATACACTGGGTGAAATTTAAACAGTGTTTTAGCTGACCCAAGATAGACCTTCATCATCTTAAAAGTCCAACAGTCCATGACTGAAATTTTCATGTGATAGTTGATCGAATCAAGATTGTTAATGGAAAGAAAATTTGTGGAAAGATCATTTGTCCTTCACCCGGCGTCACTGAACATGTATGACCAATCCGCATGACTGTAACCGCCTATTCTGACTAAAATGTTTATGTTATGTTTACCGAGTCTGCAAAATGATTGTTCACTAGACGATCATTCATTCAAATGTCTGTTCAACCATCAAACTATTTTTATTTAATGTGTGTGGTCACCTTTAGGAACAGAGCTTGTTCAACAATATTTAAACATATACAGATGTGCCCTTCCATACCTTATCTCTAGAATCAAGATATCCCGAGAGGAATAGTATGAGATGATCAGCTTTAAAAAAAAACTAAACATTTTTAGGCCTGTTTCACATATGTAGTAAAGAGATCCAGCAGGCTGTTCCGGCACTACCTGAAGTAACCACATTGTCACCCTGCCTCATTTACTGTAATGGGGACCGGCCGAGAAGTGGCCAGACAAATAACGCTGTGTGCAGTGGTATTTGTTCGGCCGCTTCTCGGCATGTTTGCCGGGGTGCAGCTGGATCGTCATTGGTCCACATTATAGTGAATGGGGCCGGCGGGTGACCGGTAAATTCTGGCAGTGCCAGATCCAGAAATCTCTGGCAGGCAGCTCCCCTGCCAGAACAGCCTGCCGGAGATGTAGAACCCTAGTGTGAAACTAGCCTTACACTACTCACAATTGCTTTCAAAGCTGGTCATCTCACTCCACCCATCTCAGGATATCTCCAACCAAGAGCCAAGATAAGAGAGGACACAGCCAGGATATGGAAGTCATATCTTCTTTTGATAGAACCAGATGGAGAACTGGAGCAGAATCATTTTCTTCCATTCACACATTGTTCTTTGCCTGTAAGGTGACCTTCACGTGAGAATAGGTGACCGTCGTCTGTTCCTTAAGAACACAATACAGGATTGGTTGTATTCAAGTATTAAACAATTTCTGAGTCAAGAAAGAGAGACAATAGAAATAAAACATTCACAGTTTAAGGGAAATAAAGCAATATTAGGGGCTTCTATTCCTAAAAATTTCAAGATCTCTGCTGTCAGTTAGCGGGAATATTCTAGGTTTACATTCAGAGGATGAAAACCTGCACAGGCACAGCTGAGAAAAAGTCCTCTAAGCCGCCTAGAATCCAGACTAACGCTATACAGCTCTACAGTCAAAAATGTACTCAGAATCTACATCCTTTAACTGAATGATATTCAAGGTGTTTTTAAGAATTTCTTTTGTTCTTTTTAATCTGTGTGATGTGGAAAAAATTGATGCTTAACTTAGTTGCTGCTGTTGATGGATCTTATTACAATTCATTCCATTATCACATTAAGGAAGAATAGCAAAAGAAAGGGGCCCCTTAGTCGGCGCACTCCCCTGAAAGGACTTCTGGATTATGTGAGTATATTTGGAAGGCTTCTTGTATTGATGCAACACGTTTCGAGGGCACGCAGCCGTCTTCATCAGGCATTTAATATGAACACATTTAAAAGATACAAAATTGTCGCGCTCACTGCTGGGTGAGACCCTGATTGACTAGG
Organism: Rhinella marina; assembly: GCA_900303285.1. Lineage (NCBI taxonomy): Eukaryota > Metazoa > Chordata > Amphibia > Anura > Bufonidae > Rhinella > Rhinella marina. The sequence continues at coordinate 77,557 of ONZH01010828.1, read as the reverse complement.
AGAGGAATGGGAGGGTGGAGGAATGGGTGACCGAGGAGTGAGAATTGATGAGTGGCAGAAGGGATCGGTAAGGCGAGGAGAGGAATGGATGAATAGCAGTTCCATCATAGGGTGGGATACATGAAACCAGTACTGGTGTGGTATCAAAAAGGACACATTTTATTTATTTATTTTACACACTTATATAGCACGTGTTCCTCAGCATCATTCATCCTTTCCTCTCCCCACCTTACCGATCCCTTTTGCCACTCATCAGTTCTCACTCCTCGGCCACCCATTCCTCCACCCTCCCGTTCCTCCCCTAGTGATTCAGGTTCCTGCCCAGCAGTGAGCGGACCAATCAGGGGAAGACTGGCCATAGAACCCACAGGGAAATTTCCTGGTGGGCCGATGACCAGGGGGTCACAAAAGCTCTCCTCTCTGCCACTGACCGGGTACAAAATGAGCTCTCAGCAGTAATTAACACTGTGAGAATCAAGTACTCATGTACCCAACCAGCGACTGCACATGTCCAAAGCAGCATGGGTCCACTTTAAGTTACCAGTTCACCTCTGGCGCCCATTTTGTACGTTCTAAATATGTTCATACACTGTCATCATGTATTGAATGCCTGATGAAGCTATGGAGGGCTATGTGCCCTTGAAACGCGTTGCATGAATAAAAAAAGCCTTCCAAATATACTCACATAGTTCAGAAGTCCTTTCTGCAGAGCACACAGACTAAGGGGTCCCATTCTTTTGCTATTCTTCCTGCTGCTACTGCCAGTGCTATTCAAGCAGAGCCAACAAGGGGGCCAAGGCTGCCACCCAGCGGTACCCCTTGCCGTGCAGGATAGAAATACAGCCCGCTTAAATAGGTGTTGTGTCCCACATGACACTAAAAAGTGAGCACATTTACCAACAGTTATCATGTTATATTGAAAGTACTGCACATGAGGCTCTGCCGTTTTTGTGTTTTAGTACATTTCATTATCACATTAACATGCTCATTGAACATTCATAGGTTAATGAGTCAGATCATAGTCAGGTTTAACCCCTTGGCGACAATGGACGTACCGGTACGTCATGGGCGCGAGGTACTTAGTGCAACAGGGCGTACCGGTACGTCATGCATGTTAACCCCCGCTGCTCAGTGCAGCGGGGTTAACATGCTTTAATGGCGGCTGTTAGACACAGCCAGCCATCCATAGTGAAGGCCTCGGGGGGTGCCATGCACCCCCCATAATGGCGATCGCTGTGAATGGCTGGTCTATTCAGACCAGCCATTCACAGCAGGATCCGTGTACTCGGCGGGGATAGCGCTATTCTAGCGAATCCCCGCCGAGTGTCAGGGGTTAGGGGGGGTCAGGGTGTCCCCCCCGCCCCCTGATTGGCTGTGGCACATGGGTGGGCAGATGGGCGGCGGGGGGAGACTTGTAATGTGCGGGCGGCTGCCGCGAGTGCCGCCTGCAATAATTTCTCAGGATGGCCGAGCGGTATTCAAGCAGAGTATCAGCATACAGCTGATACTCTGCTTGAAACTGCTGACATCGGTGCTGGCACCGATGTCAGCAGTTTAACCCCTTCCATGCCGCGGTCCGTAGGGACCGCTGTATGGAAGGGGTTAACAGGGAGGGAGCGCTCCCTCCCTCTCCCATCGGCGCTGCGGTGCGCTGGCAGCGCCGATGGTGTGGGCAGATGAGAGGGAGGAAGCTCCCTCTCCCTTCCATCGGGACGCTGCTCTGCTGTGGCAGCGTCCCGATGGTTACCATGGCAACCAGACGCTTTCGTCTGGCTTGCCATGGAAGCCTGTTCAAGCTCCTGCTAAAGGCAGGAGCTTGAACAGGCTATAAGAAAATACACTGCAGTACACTATACAGTGTACTGCAGTGTATTGTAAAATACCAGACCCACTGGTTCTTGAAGAACCAAGTGGATCTGAGTCAAGAAAGTGGAAAAAAAAAAAGTTAAAAAAAAGTTAAAAAAAAAAGTTCTCTCTTCCCTCACAAAAAGTGTAATAGCAGGCGATCAAAAAGGCATATTTACCCCAAAATGGTATCAATTCAACCGTCATCTTGTCCCGCAAAAACTGTACCCTACCTGAGACAATCGCCTGAAAACTGAAAAAAATATGGCTCTCTGAAAATGGCAACACAAAAAAAATATTTTATTCTGTTCAAAAATGCATCTAATGTGTAAAACTTTCCAACAATAAAAAAGTTGGACATATTGGGTATCGCTGCGTCCGTAACAACCTGCTCTATAAAAATATTACATGAGATGGCCCCCCAGGCGAATTCTGTAAAAAATTGTTTAAAAAAACTATGCCAAAATAGCCATTTTTTTCCCCTCTTCCCTCACAAAAAGTGTAATAGCAGGCGATCAAAAATGCGTAATTACCCCAAAATGGTATTAATTCAACCGTCATCTTGTCCCGCAAAAACTGTACCCTACCTGAGACAATCGCCCGAAAACTGAAAAAAATATGGCTCTCTGAAAATGGCAACACAAAAAAAAATATTTTATTCTGTTCAAAATGCATCTAATGTGTAAAACTTTCCAACAATAAAAAAGTTGGACATATTGGGTATCGCTGCGTCCGTAACAACCTGCTCTATAAAAATATTACATGAGATGGCCCCCCAGGCGAATGCTGTAAAAGATTTTTTTTAAAAAACTATGCCAAAATAGCCATTTTTTTCCCTCTTCCCTCACAAAAAGTGTAATAGCAGGCGATCAAAAAGGCATATTTACCCCAAAATGATATCAATTCAACCGTCATCTTGTCCCGCAAAAACTGTACCCTACCTGAGACAATCGCCTGAAAACTGAAAAAAATATGGCTCTCTGAAAATGGCAACACAAAAAAAATATTTTATTCTGTTCAAAAATGCATCTAATGTGTAAAACTTTCCAACAATAAAAAAGTTGGACATATTGGGTATCGCTGCGTCCGTAACAACCTGCTCTATAAAAATATTACATGAGATGGCCCCCCAGACGAATGCTGTAAAATTTTTTTTAAAAAACTATGCCAAAATAGCCATTTTTTCCCCTCTTCCCTCACAAAAAGTGTAATAGCAGGCGATCAAAAAGGCGTAATTACCCCAAAATGGTATCAATTCAACCGTCATCTTGTCCCGCAAAAACTGTACCCTACCTGAGACAATCGCCCGAAAACTGAAAAAAATATGGCTCTCTGAAAATGGCAACACAAAAAAAAATATTTTATTCTGTTCAAAAATGCATCTAATGTGTAAAACTTTCCAACAATAAAAAAGTTGGACATATTGGGTATCGCTGCGTCCGTAACAACCTGCTCTATAAAAATATTACATGAGATGGCCCCCAAGGCGAATGCTGTAAAAATTTTTTTTTAAAAACTATGCCAAAATAGCCATTTTTTTCCCTCTTCCCTCACAAAAAGTGTAATAGCAGTCGATCAAAAAGGCGTATTTACCCCCAAATGGTACCAATGAAAACCTCACCTCATCCCGCAATAAATGAGCCCCCACATAAGACAATAGCTCAAAAAAATAAAAATCAATGGCTCCCGCAAACCACTCCATCAAAATCTGTGTTGTAAAATCCATATGGCGCTCCTTCTGCTCTGAGTCCTGCCATGTGCCCCCACACCAGTTTACCACAACATATGGGGTGTTGCTGTATTCAGGAGAAAATGGGTAACAAATTATGGGGGGGATTTTCTCCTGTTACCCCTTATGCAAATAAAAAAAATTGGGGCTAAAGCAACATTTTATTGGAAGAAAAAAATTTTTCATTTTCACAGCCAAGTGTTTCCAAATTCCGTAAAATGCTTAGGGGGTCAAAGTGGCCAGTACCCCCTTAATATATTCTTTGAAGGGTGTAGTTTCAAAAATGAGGTCACTTTATGAGGGTTTCCACTGTAGGGGTATGTCAGGGTCTCTCAATTACAAAATGGTGCCTAAAAACTATTCTAGCAAATTTTGCCTCCAAAATCCGTATGGCGCTCCTTTCCTTCTGACCACTGCCACAAACCCATAGAGACGTTTACCACCACATATGGGGTATTTCTGTAAACTGCAGAATCAGAGCAATGTAAATTGAGGTTTAGTTTGCTGTTAACCCTTGCTATGTTGCAAGAAAAAAAATATTAACATGAATAATCTACGAAAAAAGTGAAATTTTGAAATTTCACCTCCATTTTCCATTAATTCTTGTGGAACACCTCAAGGGTTAACAAAGTTTGTAACAGAAGTTTTTTATAATTTGAGGGGTGTAGTTTCTAAAATGGGGTCATTTATGGTGGGTTTCATTATGTACGCCCCTCAAAATCACTTTATATCTGCATTGGTGCTAAAAAAAAATGGTTTTGGAAAATTTGGTGAAAATTTGAAAAATGGCTTTTAAACTTCTAAGCCTCCTAACATCCTAAAAAAGTAAAATGACGTTTACAAAATGATGCCAACATAAAGTAGACATATGGGGAATGTAAAATAATAACTATTTTTGGAGGTATTACGGTGTATTTTGAAAGTAGAGAAATTGAAATTTGGAAATTTGGAAATTTTTCAGAATTTTTGGTAAATTTTGGATTTTTTCATAAATAAGGGTGAAATATACTGACTCAAATTTATGACTGTCATGAAGTACAATGTGTCACGAGAAAACAGTCTCAGAATGGCCTGGATAAGTAAAAGCGTTCCAAAGTTATTACCACATAAAGTGACACATGTCAGAATTCAAAAATTTGGCCCAGACATTAAGGCCAAAATGGGCTCTGTCCTCAAGGGGTTAAAAAGGTTATAATAAAAGATCTATCAACAGCAGCATGTTGATGTTTTCCACATGGCCTCCTGGAGTTCTTTTTTATCTGTCTTTATTAACAAGACTCAAGTCACATTGATAAAGGCCTACAGAAATGTCATGTTGTCATAGGCAAATGTGCTTAACTCACCTGTACTCTTCTCACTCGAAAACCTGCAGAAAGAATATGTTACGCTCAGTAATAGCTTTCATTCAAAGACAACCATAATACTGTGGTCATGCTCACAATTTGGTACGCAAAAACCATCAGGAACCAAGGTATCACAACAGACAAAGGACTTCTGTAAGACCTCCTCATCTACCAAACTGAGGAGAACCAAAAGAAAATGTGAGTTCTTTAATTAACCCTCCTAGTAGAAGAGGATGAGCTCCGTGTCGGTGAAACCACAGTATAGACTAGCAATATTCTTAGCTATGCTCTTCTCAGTTTTATTTTTACACTTCTTGCCTTTTTGCAGTCAAGAGTTTTTAGAAAAAGTGAAGCAATGTTTCTTGGTTCCCCAAATAGGATCCTTATTTCTTCTTCAGATGGGGACCATGCTTGATTAAGTAGGAGCTTTCTTAACGTGAACTAGATTTGTGAAGTGATGTTTTCATTGTACCATTTTTAACCTTTTAGGTAACTAAATATAAAGGTAGCAGTCATCAAAGGTTATGCTTATACTGACCTTTCCCTAGGCTTTGTATGTTCAGTTCAGTATACAATATCCCATCCTCTATATGACTGGCTCCTTACAAAGCAGAGAGTGAAACATAAGTCATTTAATAGAAATAAATTCGTCTTCCAGCATGGATTCTAAATATATATGGTTAACCAAGTCATAAGGAAACTATGAAGAAAGAATAATGATGGCACATAATTCTAAACATCTTAGTTAGCACGCACTGGGACATCTCATTGTCCAGAGGTTATAGTCCTGGTATAACACTACAGAGAAAACCAAGCCAAACAAGCAGATGTTCAACTAATAGCCCCATATAGGAGGCAGGTACTGGCTTACTTGGGGTTTGGGAAAACCTTGTTGTTAGCCAAAGACTCCTTTACAGTGGTTAGGGGAAGATTTTTCCCCAGATTATAGTTCCCAGAATAGTTTCCTAAAGACAGCAAAAGGAAGGTGGTAAGGAATGGGAAAAGTGCTAATAAGCATCAAAAGGAAGTCCACAAGCCAAACATCACTGACAATGACCAAGATCAAAGCATTGGATGAAATAGTAAACGGGCCTGTACACATTAGTCTAAAGTTGGTCAAAATGGATGATTTCAACCTAAACTATCATTAATTGGGGGACATGTAACCACAATCGCTCATTAGTTGACTTAAGACCAACAGCAATTGTATAGACAAAACTTGTTTCATCCAGTAGTTAATAGTACATGAATGATCTTTCCAAGAAAGACCAATTCAAGTTTGTTATCATAAAGGTCGTCCATCCTTTGCCGGTGACACTGAACATTTATGATTTGTCTGAATGACTGTATTGTCCAATAATTAATACAATGTGTATCATCATAATGATCTTTCACCAGATGGTTGTCTCTTCAATGACGGTTCAACCTCCTTCTGTCTCAGGTCAAGGCCAGAAATGGTAAGATAGTGGGTTGTTAGACAGATCCTTTGCCACCTTTTATGGGCAAAATAAAAGCTGGGAGCCCCACCAATTTCTAGAATGAATACCCTTGTGATTGTACCTCTTTAGATTGTACCTCAAAGTTCTTTGGATCTTAGACAAGAGGTTTGTTCTTCATTAAATTATGTTTTATAGACCCACTGATTTCAGAGGGAGGCCTCTAATAATCTCTGGGCTACATATTGAAGGGCCATAGTTGGCCCCTTCATTTTAGCAGTTGGTCGAAGTCTCATGCCATGATGCTCTGACTAACTAAAAAGTGGTGTATAAAAGTGAACCTTGAAGTTGTGGAACATGTCCTACAGACCAGCATAGTGCCAAACATGGTTTCTAACCCTCTCATTACTTTTAGAAAGAATGCCCCATTCTCAGTGGGCGATGGTTCTAATTGACTCATAAAATGTCCTCTGCAACAAATATTTGTACTAGATGTTCATGTACGAGTTACTTTAACATTGTAGAAGGTAATTTGTCTTTATATAATGGACACATAATGGTGAGAGTAACTGACAAGCATGAAGAAATCAGTGGTTGTGTCTATGGTTGTATCTTCTTGTCTGCAAGAGTTGGAGGATCATTTAATAGCTCTAAGAAGTCAAATATTATGGTGGATAGGTAAGTTCTTGAGAACATGTGAGAATCACCAGATACTTCTTAGAAGTGCATGTATTTTAGCTCTTTCCATACGTACCTGTTTGACTTCTGGACACTACGATGGTAACAATAAATATCAGCAGCAGAGCAAGTGTGGCAGACACACTCAGAATTATGGTAATCCATACTACAAGATAAAAAGAAGTATTATTCCTGCTGGTAATGGGACGTCATCTTCATAAGTAGACAATGGAACTGGAAAAACAGATGTAGTCAAGGCTTCCTCCTCGTCTCTTCAGGCCCTATTGCACCACATGGCCAACCTCCATGTTACATAAACCCTTGGGTAAAATTAACAAATTGCATCTGTCCCTATGGCAAATCCAACATGTATATTACTAGAGGATGTCTGGTAGAAATCTGAGGTTGGCACTCAGATATCTTTCCTGGGCTTGTGAAATCGGTCTAAGCCTTTAATATTTTCGAACAATTTTTTTCACTCCATGTGAATCGGGTTGTTGAAACCTTGTTTACTTGGATGGAAGGCTGGTCAAGACCGATCTGATGCAAATTCTAGTGCAGACAAATCTTTTCTATATTTCCTATCATAAAAAAAAACAATGATTGGGTAACCCCTTTATCAACCAGAGCAAAATTCACACTGGAGACTGGCTTACAGTCTCCATATCAGTTCATGATCAACGGTCCGAATTTTGAACCAAGTCCACCAAGGTCAGCTAGTCATCAATAGTTGCTCACAATATATAAGCTCTGTAAAGACCTTCTCCACTGAAAAAACTTAAAATACAACATCTAAAAAAAAAGTTTCTCACATGGCACCTTTCCACCAAGACAGATGTCCAACCAGTTCCCCCTACCTACAGTTTTGCCCCTTCTGTCTCCATTGTGCCAGTCTTGATTTGAACTGATTGTCAGTCCAGTCTGACATGCTCTTTGGTTCCTAATAAAACAAAGCCTAGTGACCAGTCTTATCTCAATTTATCAAACATCTTACAGCTATATTGATTATATTATTATAGAAATACACTTTTGAGAAAAACACTTTAGATTTTGTATGGAAATGCCCTTTAAGCAAGATTGGATTGTGACATTTTTGGTCGTGAGAGTTGGGACACATCTTACTTTATCAGTCAGTAAACAACTCGAAAACCACTCTTACCTGTGACCTGTTTACGGGACTTGGTGGTCATAGCTTCTGTGCTGATCCTTATGGGGGAAGTTGTACTTGGGCTACTGGAAAAGACTTGCTCTTCTAATCATTGAGTTCCATTGAAAAACATAAGCGTAATGAAGAAGCATCAATGAATTGTTAAATATACAGTACAAAAAATTGGGCAGTATTATGAACAAAAGATACATCAATTTCAGATGTCCTGTCTATGGATAATCACAGTGTTTTTGGCTTCTGACCAGGGGAAGTTACAGTAAGTCCAAATAGCCCCCTCCCCCCATATCATCTCTCTAAGAGGATCTGCTTGAGCTTCATGTTAGGAGAATTTCCCAACATATATCTCTAGTGGAAGGGTGCAACAAGTACCACCTTATACAGTAGGTCCCATTACAAAATACAAATGGCTAACTACTGTATATCCTTCTCTATAGAATCATATAGTCTCAGCATCATTGGTGGTCACTAGAAGAGAGAATGACACCCATCAAGATTGTTTGCGAGTCTTAAGATGGTCGAAGGAGTCCAAACTTCAAGCCGATCTTGTGACAAAAGGGGTAAGATTGTCCTCCTTCTTCTTCCATCATCTTTTGTAGAGTCATGCAGCCCCATGTGGTTCCGTGGCCACAGCAAATTAGAAATGTTAGTCTGGTCTTCTTTAAGGTATGTATTGAGGGTGTCCTTGAACTATTTTGTCTATTTCTGTTCTCTGGCCTGAGATCATTTGGGAATATAGAATGCAAAATGGTCTGGCATGTGCTGAAAGGACACCTTTTCACACTTACCACTGGCTCATACATGGGGAGCATTCCCGGCACAAAGTTTTAAAAAATGATATAAACATGGCCTAATTCTGTCTGTCAGTGCCTGAGCTGTTTATAGCAGAACCATCAGCTTTAGACTAAAGTTGTCCATCATGTTGCCTACAGTAGTCCCCCTCACAATAAGTTTCTCATTGTTGTAAACAATGGGGTAGACAATTAGAAGCCAGCACAAAATTATTATTTTTTTGTTTCTTTAAAGGGGTTGTCCAGGTTCAGAGCTGAACCCGGACATACCCTTAATTTCACCCAGGCAGCCCGCCTGATGTTAGAATCGGAGCATAACACACTCTGATGCCTTGCAATCCAGCGCAGGGCAAGGGCACTTTTGTTTGTAAACACACATTGCCGGGCGGAGGCTTCCGCCCAGCAGTGTGTTCGGTGATGTCACCGGCTCTAATGGGCCGGCTTTAGTGCTGCCCTAGCCGTTTTAGTGCTAAAGCCCGCCCATCAGTGCCAGTGACGTCACCAGGCTCACTGCTGGGCGGAAGCCTCCGCCTGGCAGAGCCGGTACATCACAGGAACCATGCTAAAATGCCTTTGTCCTGCGTGATTTAGCGCAGGGCAAAGGAGGGCATCGGAGCATGAGATGCTCCGATGCTAACATCATGCAGGCTGCCTGGGTGAAATTAAGGGTATGTCCGGGTTCAGCTCTGAACCCGGATAACCCCTTATAACATGTTTTTATATTTTTTTTTTCTATTCCTGGTGAAGCCTTTTACTATGGTCTTAGAAATACATTACAGCGATTACTAGATTGTGCTAACCTACCATATATTGTCAGATTGTAGAACTGAGCGCACTGGCCTGATATCCGCCGCAGGATGCTGCCTTTATAGATTCCTTGGTCTTCTCTGGTTAGTTTGGTTATAATCAGTGACCCATTAGCTGTAATGTTAATCCGACCATTATAGAACATGCTTCTAATAACAACAGGTTTCCCAGGTTCCGATACTGCAAAAATATTTTTGTCTCTGCTGCTCATCCACGTGATGTCCTGGATTTCAGTCTGCTGGACGGGGAACATCACCTCTCCTCTCACGTTACTCTCTATATGTCTTGTGTCCCCACAGGTTTCTTCAATGCTCAAACCTGGAATAAGAGATTATACAAAATAAAATCAGAAATAAAAAAGAAAGAATAAATTCTCACAGTGAAGTTATAAAGCAAATTAAATCATACCAGTCAAACCAGAGACACCACCTGTAGACAGTAGATTTTGAGGGTTCTTTCCCCTCATCGGTATCAGTTAGAGGTTGGTTGGATGATTTGCAGCTCAGGAGGGTACTAAGCTGTATCAAAGACCTGTATCTCATTAAGCCAACCGGTACCCTGGTTTGTGCTGATGAGGAATGGATCTAACTAGCTTGGCATTGCATGAAAGAAATAAGTTTCAATACACCCCTGTGTCTCCTCAGTGAGAAACAGTACCCACCAAACCACAATAAACATATGAGGCAGCGCTGAAATAAAGATGTCATCATCTCAGAAGGTAAAGAACCTGTCAAATGTGATGGGTGGTCAACCAACTAAAATGATAACATGTCCTCCTAAAATGAAAATAATAAAAAATAATAAATCTTCCTCGAAAAGAGACATAACTATATGTGTTGCAGAGATGGTAGTCACTCTTGGACCTGGTGCCCAATAGACCCTCTTCCACATAAATGGAATCAGGTATATACTGTATATTTGGAGAGTTTGGAGACAACCAATATTTTGGTGAAAATCTTTATTTTGAAAGATGTTTTGCAGAAGGTAAGCCAAAGTTCGAATATCTAAAGAATGTTCCTCTCCAAACAGAGGTTGTGGGGTATGAATTATGTAACATGTAACACTTGGTTCCTTGCATGAAGGTCTCCTTGCATGACGCTGGTGGTAGCCCAAAATACTTTCATACCACGTGTAACCTGAGAGGACAAGAAATTACTGAAATATTAATAGGGTAATAACCAGTGGCGTACATAGAGAAGTAAGGGCCCCATAGCAAGGATCAAACCAGGTCCCCCACACAGGACAGAAGGGTTTCTGCTTAAACCCTTGTCAATGACCCTTGGAGCATTTTTTTTTGACCTGACCAAGTTTTCACCTCCAGTAGAAGAGGAGATGATCCCAACTATGACTGGGCCCCCTCTTGCCCTCGGCCCCATAGCAGTTGCATGGTCTGCCACTATGGTAGTTACGCCCCTGGTCATAACAATATCATGCTCAATGGGGTGAGAGCCATGTATAAAAGCACTTGGCAATGACCATGGACCTTCCAGATGGAGGTAACCCGAGGAGTACAACATAATCAGAAGCTTAGCTCCTTCTGTAATTATATCTAATGTTGAAGTATACACTGAGTTTGACAATTGTAGCAGAGGTAAGTTTGGCATTTGATCACAGATCTAAGCTAGCCTTAAGATAAGATATCATTTTAGAACTTACCTTTCTGAAGGTAAAGAAATATCATGGAAAACACTAAGAGGTGGCCCATGTTGTTCTTTCTTCTACACTTGTCTTAGAGAAGACTAGACACATTATGAGTTGTTTTCTGCTTTTTCACTTTCCGTCCTCCACAACCACAGACCATTATATATGGAACAGGACAATGAGCAACATCTCGAGAAAGAGGAGGAGTTTTATTCATCAGAGTAACATAGTCCCCTGGTGGAGAAGTCTACACTGTGAACTACCTATAATATTTATTATTGGTCAGTTCAAGCTTCTGCTCAAACTAGAAAACTCAAGGACTAACAGTGAACCTAAACTTTACACTTTCTTCATATTAGCCTCACAGGAGTTCAAGCAGCTGAGATATGGGGGGATGTATGGGGTGATCCTCAACCTTTAGATTGACTGTTTTCAATTGTATTTATGTCAGCTGCAATAAGGTGTGGAGACACTACCAAAAACAGAAATGTTGACTAAAAAAAGGATGTAGACTTCCTTCTTTGGAAAAATCTAAGGGAACCGTTACAGAGCACTGGGGGGTGGGGAATAACAAGATTCATGTACATGATAACACAGAATAAATGGTGGGATAGATAGATGTTCATTTGCATTTTGTGACCCTCTCCCTAAAAAAAGCATTTTTTGGCCATATGTGGCCATGCTGTGTTCATCATCAATGCTGCTGCTCGCTAACTTTCCCAATCTAATATTTTATGTAATTATGATGTATGACCACTAGGTGGTGCTGTAGATTGCAAAATCATGCAGCGCATCACATAAGATCTTTGTAGAGCATATGCTCCACCTAGTGGTGACTTTGCATATGACAAGCAGCAATGCCCAGTTGATTCATAGCCAGTATTTCCTCTGTTTTCTAGTTTTTGAGATAGGATTATCCCTTTAAGACCAGACATCATAGACATTTCCTTAATCATCATATACTTACGTTCCTGTAACTGCTGATAGGTTGAAGGAGTGTCACCATTCCAATCTAGTAGGGACTGGAAGCGGGGAAGAAGAGTGTTTTTTTTTTTTTTCCCACTCTCAGACAACCCCTTTAACCCCTCCCTGACCACCACTTTACATGTACGGTGGAAGTCGGGTCTTTAAAGATGATGCTCAGTGGGCGCCATAGTCACCAGCAGACATCCAGAGCTAATGTCTGCAATTGGCAATAACAGTGATCGCAGACATTTAATCCCCCGGATGATATAATCAATTGTGACCACATAATCTGTGGTGGTTTTCCTCATTAGTGCTGCGCTACCGAGTCCATGGCAATTAAAGGGGTTGTCCGGGTTATTTTTTTGTTCTTTATATGTTTCTAACTTGTCAGGTATAACAACTTTCCCATATACTTTGTGTTTCTAAAGCTGCTGGTTTCTCAGAGTTGACTGAGGGTCACATGACCTGTGATGTCACCTTATCTCTCTGCTCTGTGATGTTTTGTTCACAAGCCTCAGAGTTCAGATAACAGTCTGTACACGAGACGTCACTGGCCACGCCCCCTTTTCTTTGCCGGGCTCCTGCTATCTTCTCTCCCTGGTTTCCTTCAGATAAAACATTAACCCCTTCAGCCAGAACACACTGAGGGCTCAAGGCTTTATAACAAACAGTAGCTGCAGCAGTGAGAGGAGACAAATGCTGGGCAAAAGAGCTGTAGAGGAATTGTATTGTACAAGAACAGGTAGGGAGAAATTCCTGTATGTATTAGCAGTGTCATTGTACAGCTGGGACTTGTAGTCCTACACATACAACATGCTGCTGAGTATTCCAGCAGGCAGACATGTCACTCAGCACTTGTATTCATTCCCTTTGCAGAGAGGGGGGGAGAAGGGGGAGGGGCTGAGATTGTTGTTATTGCATGTAAACAAAGACCAGAAGAGAACCAGGGAAATTAGGAAATATGGATTATTTTTGCCTAAAACTTGCTTAACTTAGTTATATATTGCTGCCCATCAGATTTACAGTGCTATACATTTTTTGTCATAACTCGGACAACCCCTTTAAGGGAGCAGTCACTGTCTGTGATAGGCTGAGTCTCTCTGAAGACTTATGCTATTGCAGTTGTACTGTAATTCCTATGGAACTTAGCAAATCTCCAATAAATTGCAAAGGCAATTAATTGCAATGTGAGTGAGAGGCAACCTACTAATTGCTCCTTATAGTCAAAAAGGGAGACATAAAAAAGTATAAAAGTAATTTTTTAAAGATATAATAAATAAATAAATAAATAAATAAAAATCCAAGTCAAAAGAAATAAAAGATAGGCATCATAGGCATTTCTGCATCCCAAAATTACCATACTATTAAAATATGGACATGATTATCTCTGACAGTGAACACTGTAACTGAATAAAAATCGAAATGGATGATTCACTATTTTTCATAACAAAAAGTGATCAAAAAGTCACACACTCTCCTTGATGATATCAATAAAACAGATCACCCCACAAAAAAGACCTCTCACAAAGCTCTGTAGACATAACTATAAAAAAAAGTTACTAGGGTCAGAATATGGCAGTGGTTCTCAACTCCAGTCCTCGGGACCCACCTGCCAGTCAGGTTTTCAGGATTTCCTTAGTTTAGACCAGCTGATATAATTAGCGTCCATCCATCAGGACTTACCACAGGTATTCATTCTGTGGGATATTCCTAAATCCTGACTGGCAGGTGGGTCCCGAGGACTGGAGTTGAGAACCACTGGAATATGGAGATGAAAAGAAATAATCATGTTTTCCAAAGCTAATTTGTTTTTCAGTATTAAAACACAAGAAAAACTATATAAATGTGATATCGCTGTAATTGTACTCACCCGGAGAATGAAGAGAACAGGTCACTTTTACTGCATAGCGAACACTGTAAAAAGAAAACCCATAAAACTATATAAATGTGGTATCACTGTAATCGTACTGACCTGGAGAATGAAGAGAACAGATCAGTTTTATCTTATAGGGAACGATGTAAAAACAAAACCCATAAAACTATATAAATGTGGTATCACTGTAATTGTACTCACCCGGAGAATGAAGAGAACAGGTCACTTTTACTGCATAGCGAACACTGTAAAAACATAACCTATAAAACTATATAAATGTGGTATCACTGTAATCGTACTGACCTGGAGAATGAAGAGAACAGGTCAGTTTTATCTCATAGGGAACACTGTAAAAAGAAAACCCATAAAACTATATAAATGTGGTATCACTGTAATCGTACTGACCGGAGAATGAAGAGAACAAGTCAGTTTTATCTCATAGGGAACGCTGTAAAAACAAAACCCATAAAACTATATAAATGTGGTATCACTGTAATTGTACTGACCCATAGAATGGAGGGAACAGGTCAGTTTTATCTAATAGGGAACGCTGTAAAAACAAAACCCATAAAACTATATAAATGTGGTATCACTGTAATCGTACTGACCCGGAGAATGAAGAGAACAGGTCAGTTTTATCTCATAGTGAACGTTGTAAAAACAAAACCCATAAAACTATATAAATGTGGTATCACTGTAATCGTACTGACCCAGAGAATGAAGAGAACAGGTCAGTTTTATCTCATAGGGAATACTGTAAAAACCCCATAAAACTATATAAATGTGGTATCACTGTAATCGTACTGACCCGGAGAATGAAGAGAACAGGTCAGTTTTATCTCATAGGGAACGTTGTAAAAACAAAACCCATAAACTATATATATGTGGTATCACTGTAATTGTACTGACCCAGAAAATGAAGAGAACAGGTCAGTTTTATCTAATAGGGAACACTGTAAAAACAAAACCCTTAAAACTATATAAATGTGGTATCACTGTAATCGTACTGACCCGAAGAATGAAGAGAACAGGTCAGTTTTATCTCATAGGGAACGCTGTAAAAACAAAACCCATAAAACAATATAAATGTGATATCACTGTAATCATACTGACCCGAAGAATGAAGAGAACAGGTCAGTTTTATCTCATAGGGAACGCTGTAAAAACAAAACCCATAAAACTATATAAATGTGGTATCACTGTAATCATACTGACCCGGAGAATGAAGAGAACAGATCAGTTTTATCTCATAGGGAACGCTGTAAAAACAAACCCCATAAAACTATATAAATGTGGTTTCACTGTAATCGTACTGACCTGGAGAATGAAGAGAACAGATCAGTTTTATCTCATAGGGAACACTGTAAAAACAAAACCCATAAAACTATATGAATGTGGTATCACTGTAATCGTACTGACCTGGAGAATGAAGAGAACAGGTCAGTTTTATCTCATAGGGAACGCTGTAAAAACAAACCCCATAAAACTATATAAATGTGGTTTCACTGTAATCGTACTGACCTGGAGAATGAAGAGAACAGATCAGTTTTATCTCATAGGGAACACTGTAAAAACAAAACCCATAAAACTATATGAATGTGGTATCACTGTAATCGTACTGACCTGGAGAATGAAGAGAACAGGTCAGTTTTATCTCATAGGGAACACTGTAAAAACAAAACCCATAAAACTATATAAATGTGGTATCACTATAATCGTACTGACCTGGAGAATGAAGAGAACAGATCAGTTTTATCTCATAGGGAACACTGTAAAAACAAAACCCATAAAACTATATGAATGTGGTATCACTGTAATCGTACTGACCTGGAGAATGAAGAGAACAGGTCAGTTTTATCTCATAGGGAACACTGTAAAAACAAAACCCATAAAACTATATAAATGTGGTATCACTATAATCGTACTGACCCGGAGAATGAAGGGAACAGGTCAGTTTTATATAATAGGAAACACTGTAAAAATAAAACCCATAAAACTATATAAATGTGGTATCACTGTAATCGTACTGACTCGGAGAATGTAGAGAACAGGTCAGTTTTATCTTATAGGGAAAACTGTAACCACAAAACCCACAAAACTATATAAATGTGGTATCTCTGTACTCGTACTGACCTGGAAAATAGGTTTGCCTCATAGGGAACACTGTAAAAACAAAGCCTACAAAACTAAATAAATGTGGTATCGCTGTAATTGTACTGGTCAGGAGAATGAAGGGCACAGGTCAGTTGTACCGCATAGGGAACGCCGTAAAACTAAACCTATTTTTCTTTCCAATTCCGCCCCCAATTAGAATTTTATTTCCAGCTTTCCTTTACATTGTATAGAATATTTAGCGCTTCCATTAGAAAGTACAACTTGTCCCACAAAAATAAAACCCTCATATGGCTATTTGAACAGAAAAGTAAAAAACTGAGTTATGTATCTGGGAAGGCAGGTAGTAAAAAATGGATAAGCAGAATGAAAAAAATCCTCTTGGGATGAAGTGGTTAAACAAAAATGTAAGCAAAAACTTTTAAGTAAAATTAGATGAAAGAGCATCTGAAATGTTACTGGTGTTCATATCTGTCTCCAGAACTTTAATCTGATAGCAGCTGCATCTACCACCAACAGATTTTAGGTTTCAAAGGAGGCTAGAATGACAGCAACATTGGAGGTGCCCTTTACAGGGGTTTTTTAATACCACCGATATTGATGGTGAGTCCACACATGAAGCAGGAGATTCAATCAACATTTCTCTTAGATGTATGGCCACCTTTAATCATTGGAAAAGCTGGTATCTTCTGACCATCCTAAACACCAGACGTCTCCAAAGCCATAACTGGTCTGATCACAAAAGCTGATTATGTTCCCCTTATCTCTCCTACTGCCCTGACAATTCCCATACTACATTTCTTAATGTTTTTGTTCTTTGGTTCCAACCCTGAGGAACTCTCATCCTAGAGTCTGATAGAAACCAGTATAGTAGCAAGACAATAAACTATAGGAAATAAGAGATGTAGCTGTGATATGAGGTTCATGGAGGCACCCCTTGTGACCACACAGAGCAGATGTATTGGAAATCCTCATCGTCACTGAGCTAAAGCTTAAAGAGATATCCTAACTAAACATGATTATCAACTGTTTATCTCTTGACCCATCCATATACATGCATGCTCAGCTTGGCCAGTAGTGCATTTGTCCTAAATGGTGGAAGAGAAGTAAGCAACTGCCAGACACCACTAATAACTGCCTATCTCTAGGGAGTACAAAAGGATAGGGCATGTTGAGATTCAACATGCTGGACCCTCTTTCCCACCAACATCTACCAGTGGAGTTGAGTCACATTACACATTAGATAGATGACCGATCCTGTTGAAGTAGGTGGGTTTGGCTGACTTTCAGTCAATGTGTTTTGGCCTGCAGATACCGCAGTGCTTACCAGAATGCCAGAAGTTCTGTTTTTGTTCATCTCGCTTCTCAAAAAATGAGGGAAAAGTTCTAAAAATGTATTACCCCCAAAAAAATAACATGGCTATGCCTCTCAGCAATACAATATGAGGACACAAACAAAGGTTTTTTTTATACTTTTTTGAATGGCTTGCGGACTGTCCATTGACTAAATATGTCTACGCGATATTGAAATGAATTTTGTAGAAAAATACTTTAGTTGTATGTCTGATTTTTACCTTTTTTTAACATTATGCTTTGTATAAATAGAAAAAAAATAACAAAATGAAAGTCACATAAAATAAAGACCCGTGTATAACAGAAAAAAGGAACAAAAATTATTTACATGACTGAAGGTAAAAACTCAAAGACTCATGTACTAAAGAAAAGGAAAATGCGCCAGGTCAGGTAAGGGCCTGATCTTCAACTGATTAAAAGTAATTTCATCAAAAGTGTTGAATTGTTGTTTTTTTTTTTTTACATGCACCCTCTCAAAAAAAATCTCATTATTTCAATACATTATATGTACCCTCAAAATAGTGCCATTAAAAATGCAACTTGTCCCATAGAAAAACATGCGGTTGTACATCTATATTGGTGTAAAAATGAAAGATTATGGCTCTCAGAAGATGGGAATAACAAAAAAAAGGACGAAACCGACTGGGGAGAATAGGGGGTTAAATTGGTCCAAATTCCTGTTTTATCTATGTGTTCCAGGCCCGACTTACAGACAAGACCCCAATTATGAGCTTCATACACAACAAATGGCACCATCCTGGAGAAGCCTCAGCCTTGACAAGAAACATTCTGCATAGTTGTTTTTCTAGTCTCGTGTGTATTGTGACGGGTTTTGTCTTTTGTTCTACTGATCTGAATGTGATTGGGGCTCTTGTTATCTGCAAAGGTCGCTTTGTGTCACCATTGTGTCCTGAGAAGAACAGAAGATGGGACTTTTTGTTAATGGAGGTTTGCACCAAGGATGAGAAACAGTTATATAACTATTGAAGAAGTGTCGCTTATATAACAAGTAACAACAAAAAAAAGACCAAAAGAAATATAAAAAAATGGAGAAAAAATATTTTTGTTTGCCTTGGTACAAAAACACCCCAACTAAATATCACAAAACCATCTGGCATTACTAATGATTAACACTGCTTCTTTCATTCATATGTTATAATATTTTATTTTATCTTTTATTCTAACATTTTTACTACGTTTTTAATTTAAAAAACCCATCTATATTTTATAGGCTTGAGAATATGGCCAGAACACATTGTGTCCTGAGAATTACAGAAGATGAGACTTTTTGTTAATAGAGGCTTGCACCAAGGATCAGAAACTGTTATATAACTATTGAAGAAGTGTCGCTTATATAACAAGTGACAACAAAAAAGACCAAAAGAAATATAAAAAAATTGAGAAAAAATATTTTTGTTTGCCTTTGTACAAAAACACCTCAACTAAATATCACAAAACCATCTGGCATTACTAATGAGTAACATTGCTTTTTTTCATTCATATGTTATAATGTTTTATTTTATATTTTATTCTAACATTTTTACTACGTTTTTAATTAAAAAAACCCATCTATATTTTAAAGGCTTGAGAATATGGCCAGAACACATTGTGTCCTGAGAATTACAGAATATGGGACTTTTTGTTAATGAAGGCTTGCACCAAGGATGAGAAACTGTTATATAACTATTAAAGAAGTGTCGCTTATATAACAAGTGACAACAAAAAAAAACCAAAAGAAATATAAAAAAAATGGAGAAAAAATATTTTTGTTTACCTTGGTACAAAAAACCCCAACTAAATATCACAAAACCATCTGGCATTACTAATGATTAACATTGCTTTTTTTCATTCATATGTTATAATATTTTATTTTATATTTCATTCTAACAGTTTTACGAAGTTTTTAATTTTTAAAACCCATCTATATTTTACAGGCTTGAGAATATGGCCAGAACACATCGTGTCCTGAGAATTACAGAAGATGAGACTTTTTGTTAATAGAGGCTTGCACCAAGGATCAGAAACTGTTATATAACTATTGAAGAAGTGTTGCTTATATAACAAGTGACAACAAAAAAAAGACCAAAAGAAATATAAAAAAATGGAGAAAAAATATTTTTGTTTGCCTTGGTACAAAAACACCTCAACTAAATATCACAAAACCATCTGACATTACTAATGATTAACATTGCTTTTTTCATTCATATGTTATAATATTTTATTTTATATTTTATTCTAACATTTTTACTACGTTTTTAATTTAAAAAACCCATCTATATTTTAAAGGCTTGAGAATATGGCCAGAACACATTGTGTCCTGAGAATTACAGAAGATGAGACTTTTTGTTAATAGAGGCTTGCACCAAGGATCAGAAACTGTTATATAACTATTGAAGAAGTGTTGCTTATATAACAAGTGACAACAAAAAAAAGACCAAAAGAAATATAAAAAAATGGAGAAAAAATATTTTTGTTTGCCTTGGTACAAAAACACCTCAACTAAATATCACAAAACCATCTGACATTACTAATGATTAACATTGCTTTTTTCATTCATATGTTATAATATTTTATTTTATATTTTATTCTAACATTTTTACTACGTTTTTAATTTAAAAAACCCATCTATATTTTAAAGGCTTGAGAATATGGCCAGAACACATTGTGTCCTGAGAATTACAGAAGATGAGACTTTTTGTTAATAGAGGCTTGCACCAAGGATCAGAAACTGTTATATAACTATTGAAGAAGTGTCGCTTATATAACAAGTGACAAAAAAAAACAAACAAAAGAAATATAAAAAAAATGGAGAAAAAATATTTTTGTTTACCTTGGTACAAAAAACCCCAACTAAATATCACAAAACCATCTGGCATTACTAATGATTAAGATTGCTTTTTTTCATTCATATGTTATAATATTTTATTTTATATTTCATTCTAACATTTTTACGAAGTTTTTAATTTTAAAAACCCATCTATATTTTACAGGCTTGAGAATATGGCCAGAACACATTGAGTCCTGAGAATTACAGAAGATGAGACTTTTTGTTAATAGAGGCTTGCACCAAGGATCAGAAACTGTTATATAACTATTGAAGAAGTGTCGCTTATATAACAAGTGACAACAAAAAAAGACCAAAAGAAATATAAAAAAATTGAGAAAAATTGTTTTGTTTGCCTTGGTAATGACTAACATTGCTTATTTTACATTATTTTCATGTTATTATATTTTATGTTATATTTTATTCTAATATTTTATAATTTACAGGCTTAAGAATATGGCCAAAACACATTTGGTATGATGAAAATTGTCTGCAGGTAGTTTATATGTTGCAGGCTTTTTTAAATTTAAACAAAGTGTAGGGGAGAAGGGAGCTGGTAAAATAACTGAAAAAGTATTTTCCTTCGTACACCGGCTCCGATCCAGCACCAACGCTCTGTCATCTTCCCGTGCTGAAGCCAATGTTTTTCCGAATACCATTGTAATCAATCACTTACCTTAGTGCTTTCAACGGCAGAGGCCAGTGATTGGCTGCAGTGGTATACAGATTGTCACTGACTGTACCCCAGGAAGATGACAGAGTGGTGGAGCCTGATTAGAGCAATTGCAGGCAGAAGTTACTTTACTAGGCACCCCAACACTTTGGCAAAGTAAAAAAAGAAAACTCTGACAACCCCTTTTAGCTGGTCATGCATATAACATAATTGTCAGCCTAATCCACCAATTTCACAGGGACGGTTGACTATGTAATGCTTATGGGGGTCTTCCAACTCTCCATTAGGGGGACATAAGAATCGGGCTGTTTGATTTCACTGTCCTGATCCTTTTGTTTTCTGGAGAATTAGCTGCTGCCAGAGGTGTCTGGTCATGGCTTTCTCCCGTCTCCCCCTTTCTGGACACAGGAACACTCAGATGAAATGAGTATGCAGGTTTTTTGAGGGCATTAAGGGAGATGGCTGTTTCTATACAAGACATGTGCACAGTCAGCCTAAATCTAAACCTACATGGATGCCACCCAGGCTTCATTAACTATAAGCGGTATTTGTCCTATCGGCAAATTTCTGTCTGGATCTCCGCCAGCCCTCATTATAGTTAATGGAGTTAGACAGCATCCTTGTAGCTTTCAGCAAAGCCGAACACAGAGAGACCCAGTAGGCTGATCCCTGCCAGAACAGCCTGCCAGATCTCACAATCGCTATTGTGAAAATAGATCTAATGCACCAAGCCAGGAGGCACCAAGAGTCATAGGAAATCTATCTGCCACCATAAGGTGCCTCTATGTGGCCCTCCATTATCAAGACTCTTCTCATGAAACAGTGCTTATAAGGGAGAACACATCAAATGACGCATGTCACAACACATTTTTCTTGTCAGATATAATTTAAAAATTCTGTGTGAAGTCAAAGGTACAATTAGGCCCCATAAATTTGGTGGTAGTATGCATAAGTCCTAAGGCTGGGGGTCAACAGATGTTTGATTTTTGTAGTGTTTCTTCTAGTGATTTCTGGCACCAAGTCAGGACTAAAGGTGGCAGACAAATGCATTTGTTATCCACCATTTTCTATTACATAAAGCTTAGAGTATCTACTCAGTATATTTATTTGTACAAAGGCTATAGAGACTGGTACATGGACATGGTGGACAACAAATACCGTTCTACACAGTCCAGTGGCCATTACAGAACATACTATACTACTCTACAAAGACCAACTTAACCAGTAATACTGCCATACACTGACCATATAGTGGTTAAATACCAGGGCTACACAGGCAGTCTACACAGATGAATGCTGCATTGTTCAGACATAGGCGAACCAAATGAATATTGTGCCTATCATCTAAAGTGTCTCCATCATCTAGTGGCTCACAGGTGATGTCTTCTCTATTTAGATTTTTTTGTTTTTGTTGAACAAGTGTACATGTTTTTAATGATATTATGGGAATAATCTGACAAAGGGTCAAAATATTGAAATCCAATATGCCCTATCTTGGGACACCACTGCCCCATACACATTATTCTGCAAAATTACTCCACCTGGGCTAGTTTAGTGGAAGCCTCTAGACTCCAGAGTCCTTGGTGACCTCCTTTTAATCAGGCCCTGTTTGCCACCTTTCTTCTTGCCTTTATTTGCACAAGTTAGATTTTAGAAATGTCAAGAAATCAAAGTATGTATTGTGATAGCGATAGGTCAACATTCCTATTTAGCCTGTGGCTACCATTTCAGTATTTGAGGGTAGAAAAGAAAACTTGTTCTGTTCACACTATAATGGGTATATTGATGATTTTTTTTTGTTATGAACAATGTTTAATTACCATGAATTAAAAATGAAGGTCTGATGCTAAGTGAACAAAATTATTTATCAAGAGTCTCCAGTTGTGAAGTTGTCGGTCACATGGAATATGCCACATAGTCGTTTTTCAAGTCTACAATGCGTATTGTGTTGGTTTTAGTTCTATCTTGCTTTGAACTCATGTTGTGCTACATCATAGGTTCAGTGTCTTTAGTTTGGTCTGATTCTTTCAAGTTTGTGGCTCCTGCCAAAATCATGACAAGACGGGAAGTCATTATCCATTTGAAAACCTTTCTACATTGTTGCCTGGCTGGTTTCAATGACAGTAGTAAAACCATAAAGAACGCTGAGTTGAACTCTGTGGGAACAAGTGACATGAGCTTAGAAATTAAAAAC
Source organism: Rhinella marina (assembly GCA_900303285.1). NCBI lineage: Eukaryota > Metazoa > Chordata > Amphibia > Anura > Bufonidae > Rhinella > Rhinella marina. The sequence goes on along the minus strand of ONZH01010828.1, from coordinate 54,127 downwards.
AGAATAAAGAAATAAGAGATGTGGTCTGAATATGAGATTCATGGAGGTACCCCTTTTGGCCACACTTCAAAAACAGATATATTGGAAACCCTCAGCATCAATAAGCTAATGATTAAAGAAATATCCTAGCCAAAGTAAAAACTGTCTATCAATCATGCTAGTAAACTGGTCATAAACTTTAATATCTGTATTTATCACTATGTAGCCATAGGGATAGATCATCAACCCTATTCAGCCTGTGGCCACCATTTCAGAATCCCGAGGGTACAATCAAAAGCTTGTCCTGTCCATTACATAATGGGTATATCTATGATGTTTTTTATGGGCAATGTTTAATTACAATAAATAAAAAAAGGAAAGTCTCATGCTAAATTAACAAACCTACCGATCAAGACTTTCCAGGTGAAGGAAAGTTGTGTACATTCCATATACTTGTTTTTCCAGTCTACCATGTGTATAGGGTTGGTTTTAGTTCTATCTTGCTTTGAACTCATGTTGTGATACAAGTCAAAGGTTCATTGTCTTTCTTTTGTTCTGCTGATTTCAGATTTGTGTCTCCGTACAAAACTATGACATGACGGGAAGTCATTATACACAAGAAAACCTTCCTACTTTATTGTCTGGCTGGTTTCAAGCACAAGAGCAAAACCATGAAGAATGCTGAGCTGAACTCTATGGGAACTGGTGACCTGAGCGTAGAAAAAAAAAGCAAAAAAAAATGTAAAAAAAAATTAAAAATTGTTGACTTGTTTGTTGATATTTAATTTATGACTCTGTTTGTATATGAACCCCCCTATTGTAAAAAGCTCTGCGGAATATGTTGTCGCTATATAAAATTAATATCATTATTATTTTAAATAATAATAATTAACTATACTTACAGATATCATAAACCATTTAGTATCATTCAAATATTTACGTTTTCTAAAAATAAAAACGATCATTGAATATTTAAATTTCATTTATAGAGTGAATCAATTTTAAACTAATCAAATAGAGCAAGAGACAAAAATTAAAAAAAAAAAGAAGAGAAATATATGATTCCTAGAAGACCTCAGAGTTTCATAAACCAATTTTCAGAACTTTTGCTTTGGATGCAATTTTTGTACCTCCAAAATCGAATCTTCCCACTGATTCTTTAAAATCAAAGCCAAAACGAATTTTAAGAAATTTGCTCATGTCTATTGATTTCCAGTTATAAAATTATGACATCTGAGAGAGTAATACACAAATTATCAGGCCACTTGGAACACTTTTGATATGGGTACAATCTATTTACACCTAATCAAATACTTTGATGGAGTTGTTAGAGTCTAATCAGAAATTAATTTTAAGAAGTTCACTCATCTCTATTCATTTCCAGTTATAAAATGGATTTGGTTTTTGAAATACATAGAACAATGATTTTTTTTCTTAAAAAATGTTAAATGCTTAGGCTTGTATTACCTGGCAAAATAAATTATATTAAATCTATGTGGTTTTTTAGATTGTACTTTGTTCTTGCAATATATATATACCGATATACACACATACCGATATACACATCTATACAAAAAAGTAATATAGTAGGAATTTATTTTTTATTCAGCATATCTGTATAAAGCCTTACTTTTTGAAGGATGAGTTGTACTTTATGTACATGCATATACATTAGCATTTAATGTACTGTGCATTTATTTTGTAAAAAATGCAGTTTTTTTTTAAACACTGACCAACCTTGTTCAGTTGTTCTGACCAGCATTAGAAGACATCAGAGATTGCCCTGACCATTAGAGCCATTGCCTGTTCCCAATCACACAAGAGCACTTTGTGTGACCATAAATATAATCAACAAAATATGTAATATTCAAATTAGAGAGAAGCAAATTTCCTGAAAATCATTTTGAATCCAACTCTAAGGAATCAGTTGGCAGAGTCAAATTGGGTACGAGTAAATTCAACCCAAAACAAAAGTGTTCAGATTGCTCTGGAAAGTCATGTATCATACTCTGAGGTCTTCTAGGACAGTATCCAGCCCAATGTCAAGCTCTTTAATGCCAAGACTGCACTAGTAACGTCAAAATGACTGCGACTTAGCTATAGTTTGCAAAAAACATTGTGCTGTTGGATCATTTCTTTTTAATTAAAATATGGTCCAAAAATGTATCCCTTTTTGATGGCAGGTGCCTTCTAAATTCCAAATTTGAATTCCAAAAGATTCGTGTTTGTCTAAGATCTAAATTTTTGGGAAATTTGAGACAAATTTGATTAATTTAGAATTTATTCACTCATATATATTTAATATCTTCCTTTAATCGATAGTTGCAATGATTTCCATTATATTTGTGTATATATATATATATATATATATATATATCACAGTATTATAAAAGATCTTAATTATGGACAATTTTAAGATAAGGTATTATATAATAGTAATTGCAGCATTCCAAAATACAAAAATGAACATAAAAGACCTACAAATTGTAATGTTAATGACTCTAATTGTACAAGAAACAAAGACTGAAAATGAGGTATCTTCTGATTTGCTGGTTCTTGTCTCCACCCTTGTACAAAGGGGTATAAAAGGGAAGACAGCAAGGAGTAGTCTATTGTACTCAGCTTCAGTGTAGGTGATCTGGACATTGGCTATACTCAGTAAGTACTGCAGGAAGATTCTGCTTCCTAGGATTTTCCCTTTTGAATCTGATTCATTTACCTTCATGCAAAATTTCTACGTCTGTTTTATGTTTTTCATTAATCTGATCTTTGCATGTTATTCTTGTCATTTTAACTTTCAATATTTTACTATTAAAATATAATGTACTTTTTGGGAAAAAAAATACAATTATTAATTAAGATGCCTACATTTTCAGGATCAGAACCATGATATCCATGAAACTTTTCAGATGTCTCTTATTATTGAGTCTCTATTTCCATCAAACTAAATCACAGGTGAGAACATTTTTTATTTCATAATTTAATACATTGAAAAACAATTTTATTTTTATTTTAAAATATAATAAATTGAAATTTATGTTTTTTAAGATTTAGTGAAATTTCAGAGAAACAAAATAGATCCAATTTTATATAGATATCTCAAGAAAACTTAATAACACGCAAATATAAATGTGCAGTGAAAGAAATGATAAGTTCCAAGAATGGGTCCCCCAGATATGACCATATAATGTTTATGGGGCAAGGTGTCTTGATTCTCCCTAAAGGCAGATGTCAGGGGAAAGAAGGGTCGAGCATGCTGGATGTCAACATGTCCAATCATTTGTAATGGAACCACCAGTTATGCCTGCAAATGGCTTATTCCCCTGTCAGCCGTGTATGTGGGGTCAGAAGAACAGTGATCTGCCAAGTCAAGTAGATAGAATACTATAAATATTGAAATATATTTTTATCTATCATTATAATAATATTGTGTTAGTGATGGAATGTTGCTTAAACAATTTTAATAATCTATAATGTTTCTGTGATTACAGACTCCATCTCAAGTGGTTCAAGGTAAGATACTTCTTTTTTACAAAATTGGAATTTTTTAAAAGCAGCATATATATTCTAAATATATATTAATGATGTTCTTAGGATGTGATGCAGACAATGTCTTTTTTAATACATTGAATTTCTCCTTTTATTTTCGGTAGGATACGACTGCTCGGATATATGGCAAAGAAATAATCTTACTACCAGTGGAATATACACGATAAAACCAAAGGACGCCGAGTTCTCTTTCCCGGTAAGACAATTAAAAAAATTATGGAATTTACGGAAAGGCGGCTGTCCAGTCTTTCTTAAGTGATGACCTATTATAAGGATAGACTATTACCAACTGATCAGCAGAGGCCTTACACTCTGCGCCCCCACCAATCAGCTGCTCTGTGCACCTCTGTTGCTGGAAGTCAGCACTGGAGCTACACAGCACCCTCAACATTGTAGTGAAGGTAGCTTACCATAACACGCTGACAATCAATTCAGATGAGATAGTTAGGTCTCTCACCACTGTGATAGACAAGGGATGTCCAAATCCTCATTTTTGCAGGATAAGCATATATCACCCATTAAAATAAAGAGAAATTATAGCATTTAAAACAGCCAAATGTACTCATTCAGCTGTTTATCATGATCCTATTTTCTATGGGGGAGGTGGGGGCAGCAAATATTCGTCCAGCCAAAAACAGAGATTTGAGACCCATCTGTGGAAGTCCAAGATATTTGAGTGTCAAGTTATTGACAAGTTATTAATATAAAAGACGGGTTGTCATTGGGCCAACCATTTTGACTATTTTAGATACTGTAATGTTGATCTTGAAAACAAATTAGAATATCATTTTGAAAATTATAATTATTATATTATCTCCTCACAGTCAGAAAATAATAAGATCTACCATTAAAATATTTATGTTCTCTTTTTAGGTATACTGTGAAATGTCTGAAAATGGTGGCTGGACTCTAATCCAAAAACACAATGGAGTCGATGGCTTAAACTTTGAGAGAATGTGGACAGAGTACGAAAATGGATTTGGCAACCTCGAAGGTAAATAACGCATTATAATAAAATAACGTTTTACTGATAATCTTGCTACACTTAAAGTCATGAATACTCTCTCTAAGAGATTAGAAGAAAATAGTTTGCAGAAACAGCACCAATGTGAACTGTATTCGGTATTGTAGTTAGTAATCCAAGAAGATTGCAGACATTCTTTAGTCTTTCACTGTCATTTCTCCCTAAAAACTGCTTTAGTTGATTCTTTTTAGAACTCTTTGGGTGCAAAATAATAGCCTAGACCTTTGTGTCATGTCAGACCTATAAAAGCAAGAAGATATATCAGCTGAAAGTTATATTTGATGCATGTTTTGAATGGCACTCAGGTCAATCAACATCAGTTCAAAAATGTTGAAAATATGACCCAACAAATACTGCCCAGACAAATATCTGATTCTTACAATTATTGTGCTAAAATGCTTTTTATGGAATAAATTCTGTTTGATGTCAATTATATTGTTGTAAATGCGTAGTAATTGAGACAGGAATGCCACCTCAACATTTCCCTTTTTGAAAAATCATATGACATTGTCAGATGTTTGATAAATATTCTATGGAACTTGTGGTGGGAAACATTGATTTGAGGTTTTGTGTTTCATGGATGAAACCATCTTTTTAGTTGTGGTTTCTTAAATTAAGAATAAAAAAAGTGACTTAAAGGGGTTGTCCGAGTTCAGAGCTGAACCCGGACTTACCTATAATTTCACCCAGGCAGCCTGCCTGACAAGAGCATTGGAGCATTTCATGAACCGATGCTCTCCTTTGCCCTGTGCTATATTGCGCAGGGCAAAGGCATTTTGCCCAGTTCCGGTGACGAACCCGGGCTCTGCCAGGCGGAGGCTTCAGGGAAGTGCTAGGGACGAGGGAGCGCATTGGAGCATGACATGTTCCGATGCTGTCGTCAGGCAGGCTGTCTGGGTGAAATCCTGGATATATCCAGGTTCAGCTCTGAACCCGGACAACCCCTTTAATTGTACTATTAGTTACCAAAAATTAAATTAAACGGGGAGAACATCTCAGAAGTGTTTCTATCTATGTAAACAATGCCATATCCTTCAGATAGGTCATCACTTGCTGACCAGTGTGGATCTAACCCTAGGGACCCTATCTATCATGGTAATAAATGTTACTATTGGTTACTGGCCTATGGCGTTGAGTAGCAGTTTTCTGGGTTGTTGTAGAGCTGTGCAAGGACAATGAAGAAGGGACTTGGTCCTTTCATTCTCATGATAGATAAGAGTCCCTATTATCAGAAGAGCCATAGCTATGGTCAGGGTCCCTATGGTCATCAAGTGATGGCATACCCTATGGATATGCCATCACTTACCTAGATAGAACCACTCCTTCAATTAACAATTTATGCTTCCAACTTCATTTTAGTAACCTCATCAAAATATTACCTTGTTCTATGGTTTATGTACTTGACTCTTTTTGTTGATAAAGGTGAACACTGGCTTGGCCTCAAGTACATTTACGCCCTGACCAACCAGAAGGATAGATCCTCCAAACTGCACATCAGCATCGGGGACTTTGATGGCCAAGAAGCCTATGCAAGATACAATTCCTTTAGCATAGGCAATGCAAGCAGCTACTACAAATTGTCAGCAGGAAATTACTCAGGCACAGCCGGTGAGTGCGTAGAGAAAAAAAAATACAAAAAAATGTTAAAATGAAAAATAATACAGTAAAAAATTGTCAAGAAAAGATATAAAATATATAATTTATATTATTCATTGTAGGAGATGCCTTCCTTGGAGATGGAAGAAGCACCACCAAACAGCACGGCAGCACATTCAGCGCTGTAGATTTTGCCACTGACAATTGTCACCCATTTTGTATGCTTGGTGACATAATTTACCTCAGCTGTAGTAAACAATTCCGTGCTGGCTGGTGGTTTAACGCCTGTGGAGCCGCAAATCTGAATGGTGTTTGGCGCTCACCACCAAGATATAGATACTGGTCCTCATCTGTGTCATGGCCAACATGGAGACTCAGCGAGTCCCTGAAATTCAGTAAAATGTATGTGATCCTCCAGTAGAGAATTTCTACTCTTCCACCGTGTGGCAAATATTTTTGTGTGTAATTTATAATGTGTTTTTTTTTAAATAAATGTTATTGTATATCATTTTCTTTGTTTTTGTCTGAATGTTTTCAAGAAAACTGAAATGTATCTCAGCAGTTTGTGTCTTTTATTTATAGTAGAAATTTAAGGTCCATACAGTGTTGATAGTTTCTGAAAGGGTTTTCTAAGACTTACTTTTGGATGACCTATACTTAGGATAATACCTACCTACATTGTCCAGAACTTGCCAACGACTATATACTGTAACTGACTGACTGCAAATTATCAGAAATCAGGATGAATAATCTACAGGGGTCACACATTATATCACTAACCAAAAAATCATCTACATAACACCTTTGGTGTCCATATACACTGATTGTAGCCATGACTATTAATTGCTTTTCTGGATTTTATTGATGGCCTATCCTTAGAAGGGGCTATGGATAACAGATTGGTTGGGTCCGACACCCCCTGTAGTCTCATCGATTACAAGACACCATGACACCATACATTGTGTAGTGGTTGTGTCTGGTATGGCTTCTCAGCCCCATTTGAGCTACACCTGGTTTTGACCCACTAGGCTTAAAGGGAACCTGTCTGTTCATAATCATGGGTTTGATTTTGTAGTCTGATGCTCCATAGATTAAAAAAAAAAACATCTTTTAAGCGCCATCAGCGCTGGCCGGTCAGCTTCATGTCAAGGGGGCAGTGGCTTCCTTGCTTCAGATCAAGGTAAGCACACCGCCTAACCGTCCCCTCTCTTGCTTGATTGACAGGCTGCAGTGCGTCCAGGATTGCAAAAGTCTTGCGCATGCACGGTGTGCTCCTGGCGATCCCATCTCTGGCTGCCGCTGTTAGCCAGGTTTTAGCGGCTGCTGTGCATGTGCCGGCCAGTGCGAGCGAGCGTGATACCAAGGCATCTTATGCTGGTCGATGGAAAGGCATAAGTAATGGGTTTCAAGCAAGTAGGTTACAGTTAAGGATTATGGGCGTCATTTGCTAATCTGAAATACGCCTAAATTAGGCATATTTCAGGTGTAGATGGAAGAGCAATGGTTAGTTGCGCTGCTATCTGCGACTTTTCCCCACTCACACCAGGTTATTGTGGGCGTGGCATGGGCGGGGAAGGGGACAGGTCGGCAGGCCCATCTCATTCATCATTTTTTATGCCTGTTTTAGACGTAGAAAATGGTCTAAATGTAAGACAGCTCGGAAGCAGTCTTACATTTAGAACTGGGACTGGATGCGCCAAAGTTATGGAGAGGCCGGCGCCTCTTCATAACTTAGGCGGGTCCACTGAAAGCTATGGGCCTTTATTAAGACTGCCATCTAAAACACCGGTCTTAATAAGAGTGCCCCTATGTGTTCATAATCTTTAAAGTGTTTCTTTATTGATAAGTGTGAAGAACTTACTCCACCACAAACCTGCACCACACTATAAGTGGTCGTGTCAGGCTTTGTGAAGCAGCAAATAATGCCAGATGGTTTGCCAGGTGGAATAATGCGCATCCTAGACCATCTGCATTGTATAATTTCAGAATGCCAACCTGTTTGGTGCTGTACCTAGTGTCCAGTGTCCAAAAAGTACCCTGCTTCCTTGTTTGACCATTGCTCCTCCATTATGGACTTAAGTCTACCTCACCACAATTAATGTCTCCAAATAGCCGCTCAACCCTGAGTGATAAAGACCTTACATAGGCGACTGTAAGATTTTCTGTTGCCATCATCAACCTCTTTACTCTACGGAGATATATTAATTTGGTTTCATTAAAACAAACTCAAGGTACCTACTGCACTGAACCATCTTGCCTCACAGCCGTATAGCCAGAAGGGTACCTATCCTTCAACTGAGATCAGAGGAAATAGGCTCCTAAAGGATATATAGGCAATACACTAAAATCTGTTTAGTAAGAAACATCTCTAGAAAATCTAAAAAGGAAAAAAAATGTGACAGTGTTCCCTTGACTAGGAAATCTTTAGTTGCTTACATAAGGTTCTGCAGTCTCCGGAGAACCACATCTCTTGGGCTGACTTACAGTGAAAGAGAAATTGGATGGGAATTTTCTACTCAAAGGATTCTGCACGTCTCCACCCAATGAATAAAAAAGTCCTTATTGGATTAACCTCACAAAATTGTGCATTTGGCAGAATAAACTTCTTCAGATCACATCAGCCATATACCTGTATACATCTGAACAAGAGTTTGCAGTGAAATCCACAAAAGACTTATTCTGCCCTCCAAATCGCCATCAGTGTCTGATATATTGAGTCAAACAAGATTCCTGACCCTTGTCCTCCTCTGTGGCATAGCAGTGGGCAGTTTGTCAGGCAAATGCCCCTGATACTGGATACTAGGGGGAGAAAATAAGCCATTCGGATTTGGGCAAGATATTCAAGTACAGGGCTAAGACTGCAATCGGAATATTTAGCCTAGTAACATCTAGCTCTTGTGGTAATATTTCACGCCTTGTGGATTATTTCCTCTTACAACCGTAGACACTGGATTCAGTTTAGATATGTTCTCCTGTCTCACCAAGCGTGCTAAGCTGACCTGGAACAGCAGCTCTGAAGTCAATGGGGCTGAGCTACAATACCAAGCAGAACCACTATGCAACATAGTGAGACGAGCCTGATAAACAATGAGACTAATGGGGTAGTTGGCCCCCCATCAATAATCCAGAAAAACCCTTTGACAATTGATTGGCATGACTACAATGAGTGTATATGGACACCAAATGTGTTACTTTGGTTATTTTTTGGTTAGATGCAATGATACAGCGTGTAACCCAAGCAAATTATTCACCTTGATTTCAGATCATTTGCACTCTGTCAGTTACCATTGGTGAATTCTAGTCAATGTAGGCAGGTATTATCCTAAGGATAGGTCGTCAGTAAGTAATGGAAAACGCCTTTTATGTGAAATTTTGGTAGTCTGTTCCAGCAAAGTTATAGACTACAAGAGTTACTGTATCCAGGTGGACACTGTCGCATGCCACTGGATGCCTATAATGGCATCCGATGGGTATCCAATGAGTTTACGGCATAATTGTTGACTTTCTTCCAGATCGGTATTTGTCTGTCAAAAAGCTGAAATTTTTGCTGGAAACCTGGATCTGGCAGTGTCTAAGATGGATACAGTTACAGTCTGCTAATCTGCAGGAACAAACTACTAGTTTACCTAATGGAGGTGTGAGCCTACTCTAAGACCTACAGAGACTGGCAATGGATCCTAAATTTCTACTTTGAATAAAAGACACAAACTGCTGAGATACATTTTTTGTTTTTTTTTCCAATATGTTCAGATGAATACAGAAAATGATACACAACATTTATAAAAAAAAGTTTATAAATTACACACAAAAATATTAGCCAACACAATGGAAAAGTAGAAAGAAAGCTTCTACTGGTGGATCACAAACATTTGAAATTCTGGGACTCACTGGGTCTCCATGTTGGCCATGACACAGATGAGACCCAATGTTTATACTTTGGTGATGAGCACCAAACATCATTCATATTTGTGGCTCCACAGGCATTACACCACCAGCCAGCACGGACTTGTTCACTACAGCTGAGATACATGATGTTCCTAAGTAAAAAAAAAAATGGGTTACAGTTGTCAGTGACAAAATCTTCATTGCGGGATGTACTGCCATGCTGATTGGTGACATTTCTTTCATCTCCAAGGAAGGCATCTCCTGCAATGGAAATTAGAAATTGTCAGTTGAAGGGGTGTGTCCATCTGGGTAATTGATGGCATATCTATAGGGTATGCCATCAATTGCTGACCGGTGTGGCTCTGATGATAGGGACCCTTATCTATCATGAGAATGAAAGGGCCAACTCCCTTAGTCATGGTCTTTGCACGGCTCTACAGCCACCCAGAGAATGGCAAATCACCCCCATAAGCCAGAAACCAAAACTAAAATTAATCTACAAAGTGCTTTGGTTCTTTTATTATCTTTATAGATGAGGGTCCCTAGGGTTACATCCACACCGGTCAGCAAATGCTGGTATATCCTAGGCATATAGCATCACTTAACCCACACAGAAACACCCCATTCAATTGAGATTTTCACTCATTTCAATGTTACTATTCCTGCATCAGGAATGAACCTCTCTAGCACCACCCGCAATGCTAGAGAGGCTGGCTCCTGTCATGGCCTGCTATTGGCTGCCCCCCCTCTGTTGCCAGATGTTTCGATCCGCATGACAGGGAGATGCAGCGGCGGCCGTACGGGCATCAGAAGCGACGGGGGTGCTGGGGAGCGAGGCAAGTACAATCTGTGCAAGGGGCTTGGGCATTTGGGGGGGGGCATTTTTGGGGTTTAATAACCCCTTTAAGGCCTAAGCATTTAGTTTTATTTAACAAAAAATATAACTCTACCATATTTCAAAAGCAAAATACATTTTATAACAGGAAAATAATGAAGATGAATGAAGTTCATGAAATTTGTTTTGAGTTTAATTCTAAGAAATCGGTCAGAAGAGTCCATTTACATTCAACCCAAATCAAGAGTGCTCCAGTTGGCCTGAGAATTGGAGTATGATTCAATGAGGTCTCTTAAGACTTGTCTCTCTTGTCTTTCCCTCTTTTTTTCCCAATTTTTTTCATAATTTTCTTTTTTCTTTTACAACATTTGTTAATCTCAAATCGATTCACTCATCTTTAGAAATTAAAAGGGTCTCTGTGAATTAATGATTCATTTTTGCAAAACTGAAATATTTTAATGACACTAAATGGTTTATTATATCTATAAATATATTAATGTGATTTAAAATTACAGATAAAATAAAAAAAAACATAGGAGGAAGGAGATACGGAGAAGATTTTCTCATGGATAAAGACTTCCAGTCTCGTCATGATTTTGTCAGGAGCCGCAAACTTAAAAGCAGCAGAAGAAAAGAAAGACACTGAACCTATGACTTGTACCACAACTTGATTTCAAAGCAAGATAGAACTAAAGCCAACACAATACACACAGTAGACTGGAAAAACGACTATGTGGAGTATTCCATGTGACCGACAACTGCCCTTCACCTCTTGATCTGCAGTTCTATTCATTTAGCATGAGACCTTCATTTTTTATTTATGGTAATTAAACATTGTTCATAAAAAATGTCATCGATATACCCGTTATGTTGTTAACAGGACAAGTCTCCCTTTCTACTCTTGCTATACTCAAACGGTTACCATAGGCTGAATAGGGATGTTGACATCTCCCTATGGCTGTGTACATACTTGGTCCTTTTTTTTACATTTTTCTTACGGCTTATGCCACATTTCTTTCTGTAAAACTAGCAGAAAATAATTGAAGAAATGTGGCAAACAGGGCTTGATAAAAGGAACATCACATCTAGTGTATTGGGGTCTACACCACCATTGGGAAAGTAGAGGCCTTGATAAATGCCAGCTCTGGTGGGTTGATTTTCCAGAATAATGTGTATGGGGGGTTATGGCAAAACTGGGCATATGGGATTTCACTATGTCAATCCTCTGTTCTAATGGAAGATTTTTCCCATCTTACCATTGAAAAATAGGGAGGAAAAAAGGGGATGCAAATGAGCTCTTAACAAGCTCTGCCTCTAAATGCCACCAGATTTAAGGCAGCTATCCTATAAGTCAATGTTCAGCTCTTTAAATAAGCTTTGAGACATGACTCGGATATTACATAAGCCAGCACCTCATCTGCAGACAGCTGTTTTGGGGTGATTTCCCCTCATCAGTGCAGAACAGAGAGTACTGACTTAACTGAGTTAGGGGGCCTATAAGTCTCCTCACGCCGATTAAGGCACTCTCTCCCCAAGGAGAGATAGTACCCCTTCTACCCTGACTTAGCCTCTCACCCAGTTAGGCCAGTACTCTCCTCTCTGCACTGATGAGGGGCAATCACCCCAAAACAGCTGTCTGCAGATGAGGTGCTGGCTTATTTAATATCCGAGTCATGTCTCAAGGCCTATTTAAAGAGCTGAACATTGACTTACAGGATAGCTGCCTTACGTCTGGTGGCATTTAGAGGCAGAGCTTGTTAAGAGCTCATTTGCATCCCCTTTTTTCTTCCCAGAATTCCAGAGGAGCATGAATGGCCTATAAGTCTCCTCACGCCGATTAAGGCGCTCTCTCCCCAAGGAGAGATAGTACCCCTTTTACAAAAATATGCACACTTGGCCAAAAATATTCCAATTAGAGAAGACATCACCCGTGAGTCACTGGAGATGACTGACATAATAGTTATCTGTAATGCCTATGTCTGAACAATGTTGTATTCACTTGTAGCCCTGGAATCTAACCACTATATTGGTCAGTGTATGGCAATATTATTGGCATTATATGTTGGTCTTTGTATAAAGGTTGACCTTGTTCGGATTTGAACCCAAGACCCCAGTGCTGCAAAGCACCAGTTCTAGCCTCCAGAGATAATCAAATTTCTTAAAATTTAATTCAGGTACTAAACGATTCTACTACAATCACAGAAAAAAACGTGGTCTAAAATGACAGAAAATTGCTTAGACCCCATATGCTGTTGCGCATATCAAACTGGGGGAGCAATTCCTGCACATGTGGTCCGTTGCTAACAGCAATCCCCAGCAAAAATGCATACAATGGAGGATGCCTGCAGCGGACCACATGTACCACAAAAACATCCTACACAGGGTAACAAATTGTGTGGATGTGGCGAACTATATAATCAAACAATCAGTAAAGATGCACTGCGGCAGTAATGCAATTGACAATATATGGCTAAACCCTCACGCTGATGTTAAAATGAGACTTTCGCCAATATATTCTTATATCAAGAACATACGGGACTACGAGTGGCACGGGACTTAACACTAACCTGCCTTGCCATATGGGCAATTGCGGGCCAGATCCAGCGTAAATGGTCAGATCTGAAATTGCCCTCAGAGGCAGTATGTATATTTGAGGTAGAACAAGTAAGTTGCTGTCTATCCGGCTATGGGCATAGTACAACCATCCACAATACTATAAAGTGAATATGAGGACACATTGCGGTACCTGTAAAGAAATACACACAATGGGCAACATACTTGAAAACGTTGCTGAAAGGTAAAAACATTAGTGCAAACAATCCAGTGCAAACAATATAGTGCAAATACATTATAGGTATAATATAAACATTTTATATATCACCTACCTAGTATGCTCACGGACACGTTTAAGTCTCTTTTCTTCTGACGCTTGTCATAGAACTGGAGCAGAATCCCAATCTCAGTTGCAATTTGTAATCCACATAGGAAAAATTGTAATCCAAATGGGTAAAAAAAATAGCAGCAAAGGTTTCTTAAAAAACCCTCTTTCAAGGGGCTCCCCAATAACCTGAAAAGGGGGAAAAAAGGGATGAGGCGCACGTCTGCGCAACTTGGTTAAAACTTTTTTTTATGGGGGGGGGGGAGTTATGACAATCCATGTCCATCTGGGTGAGGACAAACGCAGGGCAGCAAAAAAAAAAAAACAACACGCCTTCAAGTTAAGTCCACATTGTGGTTCCCATAAAAACTGCAGGATCCTTAGGCCAGCAGGTCCTCTTCACTGCTGCTGGAGCTAAAAGACATGAGAGGGCGCTCCTACCTTATGAAAGCGACACTGGCTGCGGCAGCCGACCCCCACCGACCTCTCAGGGATGGTCTTGGTAGTGACCGGGCGGTCACACTGGCAAGGGCCGTGGCAACTTGGGCCTTGCCCTTTACCTTGTAGGGGCCAGATCCTCCCGCCGGCATGCAAGGTGACAGAATCTCCGGCTGTAAGGGCTCTGGTAACGGTCTTCCGCGAGCGGCGGACTGTGCGGCCTGCACCTGCCATGGCAGTTGGTATTGTACCACCGTTGGCTGGTACACAAAACTGTTGGTGGTCATCTGTCCCACATGAAGGATCGGCGGCGGTGGCAAATCTGGTATCAGGGGTTCCAGCTGAGCTTGTGATTTCTCCCATCATTGGTCTCATGGGAACACCGAGCCTCTTCTGCGACCTGGGCCTCCCCACTCCAGTCTTGTGGGGGCGCTGCAGGAGTAGCTCGTCGCTTAAGGAGTTTCACCTCAGTAGGAAATGGGCCTTGGAGGCTCTTCATGGGGGTATACTCCACGTAATCCCCTGCGTGGAGATTGTGGCGGACGGGTGGAAGATACGGCCGGTTTACAGAACGGCGGTTTACGTATAATTCTTCTGCAGTCTCCTCATCGCCGATAAAACCTACTCCCTGTTCCACACTAAACCAAATAACGGTACCCCTTCGGCGTTCCAGCTTGGGGTCACCGGACCGTCGGTGCTCCAAAACCTGCACAACCCACTCTTCTACCAACTCCCGAAGGGAGTAGTCGTTCCGCGGCGGAGCGGGAACTCCTGCCGCCTCCGCTGTGTCAGCCAGCGGAGTGAACACCTCAGCGAGCACCTCAACAGACTTCTTAGGCTGCCGGACATATTGAGAGACGTAGATCTCCTCCGGTTCCTTTTCATAGGGGTCGGTGCCCCACACCATGCCTCCCCAGTCAGGGCCTCGCTGTGTCGCCATCTTAATTACCTGAGTTGCTTTGTCTTCCTTGCACACTGGAGAAGGGGGTGGAGCTACCGGGGAGGAGTTTGCATCGCTAATGAATTGAATTTGTACGCAACAGCGTATAGAATAACTTATACGTAGCAATAGCGTATAATTTATAGGACAAACTACATAGCGAATACATACAAAACCGAAGTGAATCACCTATATTGGGATTCGCTTCGCAGCTAAAAATTCCCAAGATTCGATACGAATCAACAAATCGACAAATCGATTCGCTCATCTCTAATCCTGTGGAGTGAAATGGACGGAGCCTATGGTCGGAAAAGCATGCCAGAACTCGATTAATTTCTATGTTAGAGCCATGGATGGCTGAGTACAGTGCTCAGCTATCATCAGCGCTCCCATAGAAATTAATGGAGCAGTGGTACGCATTTCCAACCAACAATACCATCTATTTAGAGGGAGGCTCAACAGTGTACGGGGCCCCTATTATTGTGATCATTAGGGGTCCCAGCAATTTGAAAATTATCCCCTCTCCTGTGGATACAGGATAACTTGTTATAATAATTAGAAAAACCCTTTAATTCAGAATTTTGATTGTGAACCCCAATGGGGTGAGATACCAATGAGAGGGATGACAAATCACTGTAGAGGGCTCTGGAACATTGGAATAAATAAAAGTAATAACATATAGATACTAGTCTGAATATATATTGATTTGTACAGGCCCCGTAGAGACTGGTAGATGGAAATGGTGGAAAACAAAGGCAGTTCTACACAGTGCAGTAGTCACCACTATGCAATGACTAACGTAACCAACAATACTTCCATAAAGTGAACATATAGTGGTCAGATATGAGGGCCATACAGGGAATAAAGCATTTCTAAGACATAGGTAGAACATAAAAGATTTACACTAGTCATCTCCAGTGGCCCCCAGCTTTAATGTTTTGCTTCAGCAAAAAAAGAAAAAATATTTAACTCTTTCACTTGCACAAACAGCAGCAGTCACTCTTGTCTTGATTGAAAAGGACCTGTCAAAAGACCTGCACTTAGTGTGATGACATCATCCTGCTGGTGACATCATCACACTGAGCGTGGGTATTTTGGCAGGTCCTTTTCAATCAAGAGAGAAGTGAATGCTGCTGTGTGTGCAAGTGGATGAGGTATTTTTTGACCCCTAAAAGGCCATATTGTTCTAGTGTACTTGTTTTTAATGGCTTGTTTTTAAGCAGCCATTAAAAATGGTCCCATTGATTTTAATGGAGCCCATAGGGCTGTTAAAATGGCCAAAAATAGGAGGTCCTATTTTTTGACGGCCACTATTCACTGGTCGTTAAAAAAAATTCTAAAAATGTGTGACGGCTTTTATTTAAATGGCCATCACAAGGCTATTTTTAATTGCCGTGTGCTTGTAGCCTTAGTTTTACAAAAATATTTGAGGGATTCTATATCTCCTTATGGAGAATGCCTTAACCTGTGTGAGAGGTTTTACAGGCGAAGCAATGCCCCCCTGGAATTCTGGGAAGAAGGTATGCAAATGAGCTCCTAGCAAGCTCTGCCTCTGATGCCACCAGATATAAGGTCACTAAATGGTAAAAACTGTAACAAAATTTTTTTTAAAAAATCACCAAGTATGTACACAGCCATAGGAATAGGTCAGCCCTTATTCAACCTGTGGACACCATTTCAGTATCCTGAGGGTAGAAAAAAATCTTTTCTGTCCATGACATGGGTATATTGATGACTTTTTTTATGAGCAATGCTTAATTAGCATGAATAAAACATGAAGGTCTTAATGAACAAACTGTCAATCAAGACTCTCCAGGAGATGGGAAGTTGTCAGTCACATGGAACATTCCACATAGTCGTCTTTCATGTCTACTATGTGTATTGTGCTGGATTTAGAGCCATTTTTCTTTGAACTCATGTTGTGGTACAAGTCATAGACTGAGTGTCTTTCTTTTGTTCTGCTGCTTTTACGTTTGTGCCTCATGACAAAACCGTGACCCCAAGGGAACTCATTATCCCGAAGAAAACCTTCCTACCTTTGTTTGGCTGGTTTAAAGCACAGGGGCAAAACAATGAAGAATGCTGACCTCAACCCTGTGGGAATTGGTGATGTGGGCTTAGAATTTAAAAACGTAAAAAAAGGGTAATAAAATGAACTAGACTGCTTTCTAAAATAATTGAAAAGGCAATTTTTAATGTGATCACTATATTATTTAATATAAATATAATTAAAGATATCATAAACCATATTTTCTATTAATCAAAAATAGATGCCCGCAATTAATTCAGAGTCTCAAGTTAAATATCAAAAATAAAACCCCTAACAATAGACCCTTAAAACTACAATATTTTATTAGATACAATTAAAAATGCCCTACACAATTCATATAATTACACAATATTGCACAAAACATGCTGAGTACACACTCTTCAACCATCAGAGTGTTACGTTTTTAGTGTGACAACAACTGGGTAGGGGGGTTTGGCCAGGATATTGATACCTGTGGTGTGGCCCTACTGTGGCCCCTGTCTAGACCTCCGCCCAGGGATATCCCCAAATGGTAGAGATTCCCTGTCCTCCAACCTTCCCTATAAATACCCTACTATTGCCCTAAAGTATATGTTATTCCCGTTTTTAATATCCCCAACGCGTTTCCCCCAAAAAAGGACTTGGGTTCATCAGGAGGATTTTCTTATATAAGCATATCCATATCAGCATCACACTTCAGTCAAGATAAGATTGTAGTATAGTATGCTCCCGGTCACAAATTCATATGATGCAGGCAAAATGATGTGAGGTGGAGATAAATAAGTGAAAATGAGTGAGCAAAACCCCCAATAACAATATATGAGGGTAAAAGGATACAGTCACTGGTTGGTGTGATCCCAGGTGATCGTGATAACCAACCAGGTTGTTCCTTAAATGATAGCGCTCATCTCAAAAACCACCTTGTGTGGATATCATAAACCATACAGTGTCTGGAATATCCCAGGTTTATAAAAATTATATAAAAAAGTCAAAATATTAAACAAGTAGAAAATTCAGGACAAAGTCTGCACAAGTTACTAGAACCTATAAAACAGCAGTAACCATCCAGTAATTCATAAAACAACGTATGATGAAATATCTATCGTCGGTGGATAGTGACAGCTCTTAGTATTAATAATAAAGATCTCTTGAAATGATCTCAAAGCATGACACATTGACATGTAGTGCATGTAAAAGAACTTATCCATAGATCATATAGTATAGAGTCAATCAGTAAGATACACCACAAATCATGTGTTCACGGAATGAGACCTCCCTATGAGGCTAGTATATGCACAATAGAAACAATACAAGACAGTCTAGACTATTGTGATATAGCGGCATGTAACGTTGGTAAATAGTGGAATAGTAAACATTAAACATAATATAAAGCGTTGGTGGAAAGTGGATTTCAATTCTATAAAGAATGTAGCCGCATATAACAAAATACGTACCGTTGGTAGATAGTGGGAGCGCTAGTAGTTTGCAGTGAAATCCATAATGGATTAATTCTTCACCCCAAATTCTGATCAATGACTGGTAGATTGATTTCAACAAGAATCCTGACTAGAGATGAGCGAACGTGCTCGTAATGAGCACTGTACCGCTCGGTTCCCCTGCACTTGCATGGGCGCAGGCAGCCGCTTCCGTCCTCCTGAGGGGAGCGCAGGGGAGCCGAGCGGTACAGTGCTCGTTACGAGCACATTCGCTCATCTCTAATCCTGACCCCTATTCTCTATGGCATAGCAATGGGTGGTTTGACAAGTGACTGTCCCTAACACTGGATACAAGGGGTCCCAAATTAGCCACTGTGATTAAGGAAAGATGCAGGTACAAGGCTAAGAGTGCACTCTTAATATAGGGCCTAGGTGAACGAACGTCTAGATACATCTTGCTCCCATGATCAGATTACATGCCCTGTGGATTGTTATTCCTTCTTATATTGTTATGGTGCGGATACTGGAGAGAGTTTAGATAAATTCTGATCTGAGTGTTTAAGTGTATGACGAAGTTGGGACAGATAGCTGTACCTGGAACTGTACGTAGCTCCGAAGTGAATGGGGCTGAGCTGCAATACCAGGCAGAACCACTACACAATGTACGAAGCCGTGGAAGGTGAACAATGAGACTACAAGGGGAATTGGAGCAGAACATTCTGATATTGATTGTCTGCTCTAAGAATAGGCCATCAATAAAGTCCTGGAAATCCCCTTTAGGCAATTATTAGGCATTGCTACAATCCCCATATATGGACACCAAATGTGTTATGTAGATGATAAATGCCGACTTTTGGCCAGACCAGTATATGTCCTGCCAAACGCTGGCATTTATGCCAGAAACCTGCCAGATTCCATTAGGATCTGGTGATTCCTGGTGGTGTCCGTGTAAGCCAAATACAGTAACTGCGGTAGTCTACTACTCTGCAGTAACAGATTACTAGATTTACCTAACGCAGGTGTGAGCCTACTCTAAGACCTATAGAGACTGCCAATACTGTATGGATTCTAAATTTCTACTTTGAATAAAACACAAACTGCTGAGATACATTTCAGTTTTCTTTAATACATTCAGATAAGCACAGAAATGATAAACTTTAACAATATGTACAAAAAAAAGTATAAATTACACACAAAAATTGAAGCCAACACAATGGAAGAGTAGAAAGAAACCTTCTACTGGTGGATCACATACATTTTACTGAATTTCAGGGACTCGCTGAGTCTCCATGTTGGCCAGGACACAGATGAGGACCAGTATCTATATCTCGGTGGTGAGCGCCAAACTCCATTCAGATTTGCGGATCCACAGGCGTTAAACCACCAGCCAGCATGGAATTGTTCACTACAGCTGAGATACATGATGTCCCCAACCATACATGATGGGTGACAGTTGTCGTTAGGACGATCTTCAGTGCTGAATGAGCTGCCGTGCTGATTGTTGCCGTTTCTTCCATTTCCAAGAAAGGCGTCTCCTACAATGGAAAATATAAATTATATTTTTCATCTTTCCTCATTAATTTTTTACTGTATCATTTTTCATTTTTTTTTGCCTTCTACGCACTCACCGGCTGTACCCGAGTAATTTCCTGCTGACAATTTGTAGTAGCTGCTTGCATTGGTTACGCCAAAGGAATCATATCTTGCATAAGCTTCTTGGCCAGCAAAGTCCCCGATGCTGATGTGCAGTTTGGAGGGTCTTCCTATCTGGTTTGTCAGGGCGTAAATGTACTTGAGGCCAAGCCAGTGTTCACCTTTATCAACAAAAAGTGTCAAGTACTTAAGATGATGTAACTGGAGGAGTGGTGATACACAAATATTTGACAAAATTGGAGCTGGAGGTAAAAATTGTCAGTTGTTGGGATGCTTCTGTCCATGGAGTATGCCATCACTTGCTGACCAGTGTGTCTCTGGCATCTTTATCTGTCATGAGAAAAGCTTCACCACTGTCCTTGCATAGCTCTACAACCACACAGAGAACTGCTACTCAACCCCATAAACTAGAAATCAATGTTAAAAATGACGGGAAAAATGCCTTGGTCCTATTATTTTCATGATAGATGAGGGTCTTTAGGGTCAGATTCACACTGGTAGGCAGGTGATGGACTATCCTAAGGAAATGGCATCACTTACCTAGGTAGACATACCCTTTCAATTGAGATTTTCACTCAGTTCAGTTACTATTATTATTCAATGATAAATGTTAAATGTTTGGTTCCAAGACGGATAAAACTAAAAAAAGCTCAGTTAAAAAGATGGATCATTCAGTGTTTCCCATCCTGAGGTTTGTGGAATTTAGCAGATAAGAATTTAGCAGATAAGAATTTAGCAGATTAGGAATTTTCAAACAGTGGAAAAAAAATATCTTGGAAATTCCTGGTTCAATTTTTTATGGGGATTATACAACTAATACAAATGTATGTATATGGCTTTGTCAATGAACACAATATAATTGGAAGAACTTTGCCTGGATAGTGTTTGTTTGACAATGTGCCTTTCAACAAAGTGCTCCGAACAGATGTTATTTTGACCTATATGCCATTTAACGCTTCTACAAAATATAATATTGAGCTGGTTGTCTGCTTTTATATGTGTGATATGAAAAAAATGGCCTAGGTCATCATTTTTTTTTACCAAAAAATTACAAAAAGTCAATTTAAGAAATTATAAGGGGAAAAGCCGGTGAATATCTTTAAAAAATTGCTACAATCATGTGGACTGTGTTTGCAGTACTGAAGACAGTCCACATTGGTGCTGTTTCTTCTAATCTCATAAGGAGGACTTTTTTACTTACACAGGCTCAGATCGCCTCATCGATCTCCCACCGCTCTCATTCCAACAATTCCCAGGTCCCTGTTAGTCTCTTCCTCCTGGTCCTTCTCAATGTGCAGGAAATACCACTCAGTTAGACATTGACCACAGTGGTGACCTGACTCCGCCAAGTCATAACCTGTGTCTGGAGGGGGATCAGGTGGCAGAGACCCAGAAAGTGTTGGAACTGGACTGGTCGATGATCGGTGAGGATGGTATGAAGTTTTACATTTTATTTTGTGTGAGAGAATATATACTTGCTTGATAACCCCTGTATGTGTTCTCAGATTATTGCTAAATTGTTCATATTATACTATAATGTGTTTTTTTTACCTTGAAGATCGCCAAATCCATTTTCATACTCTTCCCATGTTTTCTCAAAGCTTAATCCATCGACTCCATTGTGTTTTTGGATTAGAGTCCAGCCACCATCTTTAGACATTTCACAGTATACCTTAAATGGAAGCACAAATATCTTAATTAGTTGATCTTATAATTTTCTCACTATAAGGAGATAATTTAGTAATTATAATTTTCAAAATGATATTCTAATCTATTTTCATGATCAACATCATGTAAAATAATCATAATGGTTGACCCAGTGACAACCTGTCTTTTATTTTAATAATTTGCCAATCAGACACTTAGATGGGGGTCAAATGTCTTGGACTTCCACAGTTGCCAAGAATACGGGGTCTCAAATCTTCATTTGGCCAGATGAGCATGTGCCAGTCCACTTCACAGAGATGAATGAGTACATTAGGTTGTTTTAAATGTTTAATCATTCATCTCTATTTAAAGAGCTTATATATGCAAGTCTTGCTCTCCAGCCCAAAATGGAGTTCTGGACACCCCTGGCCCTTCACATTGGAGACCAAAATGTTTAATCTGAATAGACTTAAATAAGAGCAGCACTGTGAGCTACTTCCACTACAATGTTGAGGGTACTGTGTAGCTCCAGTGCTGACTTTTGGCAACAGAGCTTCACAGAACAGCTGATCAGTAGGAGTGCGCAGTGTCAGATCCCCGCCAATCAGTTGGCGATGGCCTATCCTGAGAATAGGTCATCACTTTAAAAAAGGCTAGACAACCCCTTTGGGTAAAGTCTGGGATTCTTTTAATTGTCTTACCGGGAAAGAGAACTCAGCTTCCTTTGGTTTTATCATGTATATTCCACTAGTAGTAAGATTATTTCTTTGCCATATATCCGAGCAGTCATATCCTACCAAAAATAAGGGTAGACATTTAATGTATTAAAAAAGAGATGTGTTATCTGCATATCACATCCTAACAATATCATTAATGTATATTTGGAATATAAATATATATATATACACACCACTGCTTTTAAAATTTACACAATTGAAAAAAATCAAAATTTTGTAAAAAAGTATCTTACCTTGAATCACTTGAGATTGAGCCTGAAATCACAGAAACATTATAGATTATTAAACTTGTGTAAACAAATTTATATCACTAGAAAAACATCATTATAATGATAGCTAAAAATGCATTACAATATCTATAGAATTCTACCTACCGATATGCCAAAACTTAGCTTGGCAGACCACTGTTCTTCTGACCTCCACATACATATGAATTTTCAGGTCAGCAAAGTGAGAAATAAGCCAGTGCCTGGAATCTCTGGTGGTTTATCCCCCCATTAGCAAAAATGATTGGGCATATTGACACTAAACATGCCCGAACCTTCTTTCTCCTGACCTCTGCCTTTAGGGGGAGACCAGACACCCCCATACACATTGCATGGTCATCTCAAGGGGATACATTTTTGTAACATCATTTATTCTTTCCATTTACATTTAAAGGTGTATGTTTTTGTTTTCTTCAGATATCTATACAAATTTAGATCTATTTTTTTGTTAAAATTCACAAAATCTTAAAAAATGATAAAAACAAATTCAAAATAAAATTGCTTTTCAAAGTATTACATTTTGAAACTCACCTGTGATGAAATTTGGTGGAAATAAAGACTCCATAATAAGAGACATCTGAAAAGTTTCATGGATGTCATGGCTCTGATCACTAAAATATAAGAAACCTAGTAATTAATAATTGATTTTTCATAATTTGAAAGTAAAATATTATAAGATATTAAAATAACAAGGAAACATGCAAAGATTACATTAATGAAAAACATAAAACAGAATTAGAAATTAAAAGTTAAAAGAATCAGATTAAAAAGTGAAAATCCTAGGAAGCAGAATCTTCCTGCAGTACTTACTCAGTATAGCAAATGTCCAGATCACCTACACTGGAGCTGAGTACAATATACTACTCCTTGATGTCCTCCTTTTATACCCCTTTGCTCACGGGTGGAGTCAAGTACCAGCAAATCAGAAGACTTCATTATCAGTCTTTGTTTTTTGCACAATTAGACCCATTAACATTACAAGCTGTAGGTCTTCAGGGCTGCTTCATGTTCATTTTTGTATTTCAGAATGCTGTGATTACTATTGAATGCAATATCTAAAAATTGCATATAATTAAGACCTACAATTATACTGATATGTTCAAACGATCTATGAAAGTAAGAAATTAGCTATAAATATTTGGATTAGAGATGAGAGAATCGTTTCTAGACTAATTAAATTTTTCTTAAAATTCTGATTTTAGCCAAATTGACATCTTTTGGAATTCTATTCATAAAAACCTCCCAAAATGGTGGCCAGAAAACAGAGAAGAAGGTGCCTGCCACCAAAAAGGGATTCCTTTTGGACCACTTTTAAATAAAAAAAACTTCATCAGCACAATGTTTTTTTAAAACGACCCCATAGCCGTATATGTCTCTTTGATATTACTAATGCAGTCTTGGCACTAAACAGCTTGAAAGGGGATGGATATAGTCCTAGAAGACCTCAGAGTATCATGTCCAATGTTTCAGGGCAATCTGAGCACTTTTGATTAGAGTAGAAATTCTTCGTACCCAAGTTGACTCTGCCTACTGATTCATTAGAATTGGATCTTCAAGTAATTTCAGGAAAATTGTTCATTTCTAATTTTGATATTTTATTTTTTGCTACTTAGATATTGAACTCCCAGTAATTTGCATATTTATATGTTTTTTTTATTTTGTTTCAATCTTCTGATGAAAATGTGTTGTTAGCAGCAGACAGCTGATCATGTGGTCACGGAAAGTGTGGCTGTGTCATCAAGAACGGGCAACAGCTAGATTTTATAATTGGAAATGAATAGAGATTAGTGAATTTCTTGAAATTTGTTTCGGATTAGATTTAAAAAATAAATAAAATCGTCCAGAAGATTCCATTCGGATACAAATAAATTCAACCCAAATAAAAATTGCTCCAATTGGTCTGAGAATTGGTATGTCACGGTGAGGTCTCCAAGAACACATTTTTTCTCTTGTCTTTTTTTTTTAAATAATTTTCTCTATCTCTTACAAAATCTGTCTCAGTTCATTTAGAATTTTCGTTATTTAGATATTGAACTGCACATTTATGTGCTTTTTTACTGTATTGAAAAAAAATTTGTAGTGAAAAAAGTAAAAAAAAAATGTAAAAAAAGTAAGTGTGCCTGTGCAATCAGGAATGGGCAACAGTTTTAATGGTCTAAAAGATAAAAAAAAACTGCATTTTGCGAAAATAAATAAATAAAATAAAGATAGATTAAATGCTATGTATATGTACTATAAAGAGCACCTACATAAAGTGCATCGCATAGTGCTTCATATAGATATGACGCATTAAAAAAAAGACTTCTTGGGAAAAAGTTTAATTTATTTGTGCCAGTTAGGCCTCATGCACACGAACGTGTGCCGGCCGTGCCCGTGCTGCGAGCCACATACGGCGGGTCCGCAATAAATGGGCACAGGCCACGTGCAGCCCGCATCACGGATCGCGGACCCATTCACTTCAATGGATCCTCGATCCGGGAGATGCAGAGCGGAGGCCGTGCCTCCTCACCGCAAAAAAGTAGTGCAAGCACTACTTTTTTGCGGTGCGGACCCTCGGATGCGGATCGCGGACCCCATTCAAGTGAATGGGTCCGCGATCTGCATGCGGTGGCCTCACGGTCAGTGCCCGTGCATTGCGGACCGCAGTTTGCGGCCCGCAGCACGGGCACGGCCTTAGTAGAATCATAATTCCACTGTATTTAAAAATTTATAACTGGAAATTAATAGAGATGGGTAAATTTCTTGAAATTAGTTTCAGGTTTGACTCTAAAGAATTGGTAAGAAGATTCAATTTGCATATGAATAAATTTGACGCGAATCAAAAGTGCTCTAGTTGGCCTGACAATTGGTGTATGACTCTCTGAGGTCTCTTAGGACTCATCTTTTTCTCTCTTGTCTTTCTTACTTTTTAATTTTTTTATAGTTTTTTTTCATCTCTTACAAAATGCAGCTCAATTTGTTTAGAATTGACTTGTTCATCTCTCCAAATGAAATTTCTTGTGAATTAATGATTAGAGATGAGTGAACGTGCTCGAAACGAGCACTGTACCGCTCGGCTCCCCTGCGCTCGCATGGGCGCCGGCAGCCGCTTCCGTCCTCCTCAGGAGGACGGAAGTGGCTGCCAGCGCCCATGCTAGCACAGGGGAGCCGAGCGGTACAGTGCTCGTTTTGAGCACGTTCGCTCATCTCTATTAATGATACATTTTTTAAAACTGAAATATTTAAATACCATTCAATGGCTTTTGGTATCTGTAAGCATATTAATGTTAATTATTATATATCAACCTTACCTTAACCAATCTATTTTATTTTTGAAAATGTATTTTTTTTCCTAAGGTCATGTCACCAGTTCCCCTAAAGTTCTGCTCAGTATTCTTGATGGTTTTGCTACTCTCATTGAAACCAGCCAGACAACAATGTAGGAAGGTTTTCTTGTTGATAATGACTTCCCGTCTGGTCATGGTTTTGTAAGGAGCCACAAACCTGAAAGCAGCAGAACAAAAAAGACACTGAACCTATGACTTGTGCCACAATATGAGTTCAAAGCAAGAGAGACCTAAAAACAATACTATACACATGGTAGACTGGAAGAACAACTATGTGGAATATTCATGGGACCAACAACTTCCTTTCACCTGGAGATTCTTGATCTGCAGGTTTGCTCACTTAGCATCAGACTTTCATTTTTTATTCATCGTAATTAAACATTGCTCATAAAAAACATAATCAATATACCCGTTATGTTGTGAACAGGACAACATTTCTTTTCTAACCCTGGGATACTGAAATGGTAGCCACAGACTGAATAGAGATGTTGATTTATCCTTATGGCTTTCTACGTGTTTGTTTTTTTTAAATTTGGTTACAGTTTTTGCCACATTTCTTTTTGTAAAACTAACAGAAAAATGTCTTGCCATTTTGACAAAAAAAGGCTAGAAGAAAAGTGGCAAACAGGGGAGGTCACTCAAAAAAGTACCTAGAGAAAACCCAGATAAACATGAGGAGAACATACAAACTCCATGTAGAATTTGCCTTTGGTTGGATTCGAACCAAGGACCCCAGTGCTGGAAAGCAACTTAAAATTCAATTTGTGTCCGATTCCTCTTAATTGCCCTTTTGATTCATGTTGTTATACGTTGCTCCAGCTCTTGGAGGTTCAATGCCATACCTTCTCAAACACTTAAGAAATTAGCCAATTATGGAGCCCTGGTGTGACCTCATGGATTTTGTTATTGGAATTCATCCATATTATAAAGACAACACACAAAGCATGATGGTCAGATGCTTCTGAAAGGACTTTTCAGACCTTTACATTGATTGCCGATCATGATAGGTTGAGATCGAACCCTCAAGACCTAGTTGGTGAACTTTTAACTTTTGTGGAATGAAGAGTGAAAAAACAGATTACTGCAGACTGCCACGACTTTGTGAAACCTCAAGAATTTATAGTAAATCTTGTGAGGTTTTGCCCTTCAGTTCTCACCAGAATACCATCCAGCGACTGCAACATAAGGACATAGCGTTATAATACTGATACAATGCTAAAGAAAAGATGATAAATATTTGCTTTGGCCTGATGTGGCCGTGCTAAGTTCATCTTTAATGCTGCTGCCATAAAGTGGGATGTGATGGAGTTCATAAATTCCATTTCATCACTAGCTTTCCCAATCTAATATTTTGTGTAAATTATGATGTATGACCATTAGGTGGTGCTCTAGTATCAATCTGATCCTCACCCGTCAGATCTCCACATGAGATCTTATTAAAGCAGATGTACCACCTAGTGGTAACTCTGCATATTGCAAGCAGCAATGCACAGTTCAGTTATTTATAATGGATCCATAGCCAATATTTCTTCCGTTTTATATGGTGATTGTTTTCTATTTTTTCCCTAAAGTCTTCTTCATCACTAAACCATCGGTGACCTCTCCCCAGAATAACAGGCCTCCCCACTCACATCACATCCTTGTTTAATCAACTGTAAAAAAGCTGAGGAAGAGTTTGAACTGATCTTGAAACGCGTTGTATGTTTCAATAAACATTTTTGAACTCTTAGAACCCTGGATATACTGGAACATCAGCTGCATTTGTGGGTCTTTTCTTCTACTTTGCACATGCTTCCCTACACAGTGGCTCCCCAAACACCTGGACGTGTAGCTGACCCAATTCACTTGGATGAAGCTAGGTGACAAAGTGCTATACCTACGCTGTGTCTTCTTACTCTGTAAATCAGTTGGGCTGTCAGAGGTTAGACCCCCACTGATCATAAATTTATGACATATCCTAGCAATATTCCATCAGTTTGACAATGGCGTATCTTTTTTAGATTAGGCATCATAGACATTTCCTTTATCGTAATATACTTTCCAGACACATCACTGCTGAGTCTGACAGATTTGACATCCATACTGATGGGCCCTCACTTCCCATCAAGCAGAAATCAGAAGCAGAGAGGGAGCTTGACTCTGGACCTGAACAGGTGTTTTTTTTCCTTTACACTGTAACCAGCCCAATGGAAATCATTTATTGCTCCCTGAAAATCCCTTTAACAAAAAAGTTAACCCCCTATGCCATGGTAATAAAATAAGATGAAATGGCATCTCAGACATTACTGATGTTCATTAATCTGCATTAAGCTTTCGAGGGATTTTTAGCTTTTGAGTGACATAGCCTCTTCAAACAGCTGATCAGTGGGGGTGCTGGTTGTCACACCACCATCAAGAGAATAGGTCATCAATATAAAACTTCTGAAAATCTCCTTTAACTTTCTAAGATATTGATTTGGATTCTACAACTCTTGGAGGTTCAATGCCATACCTTCTCAAACACTTAAGAAATTTGCCAATTATGGAGCCCTTTGTGACACAAAGCATGATGGTCAGATGCTTCTGAAAGGGCTTTTCGGGCCTTTACATTTGTTGCCATCAAGGCATGATAGGTGGAGATCGAACCCTCAAGACCCAGAGTGATCAAAAGATCAAAGTGAGCTACAGTACCAGACAAAGCCATAGGTGCATGGATGATACTGTTAGACAGGGGCCAGGGTAATCATCATTGACCCTTTTGTTCATTTGATTAGAAGGGGCCTTTGGGTTAGGCCATCAACATAAAATTCCTGCTTATCTATGACATTTCTATCCCATTAAACTGTTTTTGAAATACACCATATCTTTATGGCACTGCTGTACAGCTATAGCAGGAACTAAGCCCACAGACCCACCGTACAATGATAGAAGTGTGGCTTTTGTTCATCTTGCTTCACAAAAAAATGAAAAAAGTTTTCAAAATGTTGTCTATACCCTAAAAATGGCACCAGTTTGTTCTGCAAAAAATCACAACAACTTTTAAGTAAAAAGGGCAAAGGTATTAGAACATAAAAAAGCACAAAATGAAATTTGGTATTCAAATCGACCCACAGAATTATGAAATTGCTGCTTTTTAAAAAAAAAAAAAAAAAAAACACAAAAAATCTCATTATTTATTTTTTACACCTGCTCCAATCCAGTGTGCCGCTCGTTACTCTGTTGTGTTCTGCGAACATTCCCGTTAATACTTCCGCCTGAGTGTACAAAGTGCGTACGAAGCTTTAGTGTATTATTGTCTAGGCCAGCACAAAGAACGAATATACGGTAAAAGTACGCTACTTAACTGAATAGGTACGCATTAGCGTACAAATTATTGGATGCGTAGCATTAGCGTACAAATTATATGATACATACATACAAAGATTTCAGAAGAATCTTCCGAAGCAAATCTGAAAATATTCGGATTCACTTCGGTGTAAAAAACTTCCAAGATTCGTATCGAATCTACGAAGCGGCGAATAGATTCACTCATCTCTAAATGTATATAAATTTATATTTTCTATTGTAGGAGATGCCTTCCTTGGTGATGGAAGAAATGGCACCAATCAGCATGTCAGCACGTTCAGCGCTGTAGATCTTACCACCGACAACTGTCACCCAGCATGTATGGTTGCAGACCTCATGTATCTCAGCTGTAGTGAACAATTCCAAGATGGCTGGTGGTTTAACGCCTGTGGATTCGCAAATCTGAATGGTGTTTGGCGCTCACCACCGAGATATAGATACTGGGCCTCATCTGTGTCATGGCCAACACGGAGACCCAGCGAGTCCCTGAAATTCAGTAAAATGTATGTGATCCACCAGTAGTGTTTCTCTCTACTCTTCATTTGTGTTGGAAAATATTTTTGTGTGTAATTTATCATTTTTTAATACATTTTGTTATAGTGTATCATTTTCTGTTTTTGTCTGAAAGTATTAAAGAAAACTCCAATGTATAACAGCAGTATGTCTTTTATAGAGTAGAAATTTAGGGTCCACACAGTATTAATAGTCTCTAAAGTGGTTTTCCAGGACTTATTTATGGATGACCTATCATTAGGGTAAAAACTCGACAACTGTGTACTGTAACTGGCTGACTGCAAAACAAGGTCAATAATATTGATGGGTCACACACTGTACCACTTACCAAAAAATAAATAAAAATCCCCTACGTAATACATTTGATGTACCAAAAGGAATTTGAGGGGTTTAGTTTCTAAAATGTTGTCATTTATGGATGGTTTCCATCTAAGCCCTTCACAGATATTGAATTGGTCCTTAAAAAAGTTGGTTTAGAAAATGTTATTAATTGACGGTGAATTTTAATAACTATTTTATGAGGCATCACTACCTGTCTCAAAAGTGGAAAGATTCAAAGTTAGAAAATTGCTCATTTTTAAATATTGTCCCTAAATTTTGGATTTTTTTTTACATCAAGGAAAAACATTCCAAAGTTATTACCACATAAAGTTAGGGATTATTTGTATATAATATTGATAATTTTAAAGTGCAACTTATTAACAAGTAGAAATAATTTACTCCACCTCACTATAAGCCTCAATAGCAATTCCAGGCTTTGTGGAGCAGTAAGTAATGCCTGTTAGGTTGTCAGGTGCCACAATGTGCTTCCTAGACAATCTGCATTGTATAAATTCAGTACTCTAACTTGTCCTGTGCTGTACCTTGTGTCCAAAAAATACTCTGCATTCTTGTGCATTTCTTCTCCATTATGGACATCAGCCCATCTCACCACAACTACTGTCTCCAAATAGCTCAACCTTGAGTGATGTCTAAAGACCTTAGATAGGTGACTATAAGATTTTCTGTTTCCACCGGCGACCTCTTTGCTCCACTGAGATATATTAACTTGGTTTCAACAACAACTACTCCAGGAACCTACTGGAAAACCATCTTGCCAGACAGCCGTATAGCCAGAAGAATACCAGTCCTTCAACTGACATTAGAGGAAATTAGTTCCTTTGGGAAATGTAGACAAGGATGTTTGTATCTGTTTTCCATAAATATTTTTTGATATGTCTTGAAGTAGTGACATCTTCAGGTGTGAATGCGCTCTTATTATCGGGGGAGTAGCATTCATATGCACTTTTGCCCCACCTATCTAAGAGGCAACCTTCATAAGGTGGTACATGTAGCTGTGTGTGCTCCTCCTCTCATTGGTTGTGGATGCACACAGAGGTGACTAGGAGCAGCACACTATGTGCAGGGTCTGCGCTCCTAACCATAGATGCACAACCGCATAGGTAGGTTTAGCGTAGGACCTGCCTGGACTGAGACCACCGTGGCGCTGGGTAGGTGGGCACAGATGTGTTTTGATCAAAATATATCAAAAAATGTATATTATAATTTATGTTATTTATCGGAGACGCATCGTTGGTCAGTGGGGGTTTGGGGAGGTTGGGGCGGGATCTGGGGGATATATATAAGTTCATGGTGATACTTTTTATATTTTAATTGTTTGCAATTTGGAATAATAAAGTGCTAAAAAAAAAAGGAGGAACATCACAAGATTTGGTGGAATAAACTTCTTCTTCAGACCATATCAGAAATATACATATCTGTGTGCAATGACCTGAAAAAAAGTTTGCAGTGAAATCCGTAGTGGATTTATTCGGCACTCCAAATTCCCATCAATGACTGGTAGATTGTTTCAAATAAGATTCCTGGCCCCTGTTCTTTGTGGCATAGCAATGGGTGGTTTGATAGGTGACTCCCTAATTAGCCAGTTTGACTACATTCTGAATATATGGCCCAGGTAAATGAAAGTCTAGCTACATCTCCCACGATCAGATTACATGCCCTGTAGATTGTTTCCTTCTTATATTGTTATGGTGCAGATACTGGATAGATAAAGTCCTGGAAAATCTAGGCTATGTTCACATCTCCAGCAGGTAAATCCAGTAGTCTGTTCCAGAGTATCCAGCCAAGTCAGACACTGCCACACACCACCGGATCCATAGTCACCGTAATGAGATCCAACAAGTTTCTGACCTAAATGCCGACTTTTGGCCAGACTGGTTTATGTCCTGCCAAAAGCTGGCATCTATACCAGAAACCTGTCAGATTCCATAGTGAATAAGGATCTGGTGATTCCTGGTGGTGTCCATGTAAGCCAAATACAGTAACTCCGGTAGTCTACTACTCTGCAGTAACAGATTACTAGATTTACCTAATGCAGGTGAGCCTACTCTAAGACCTATAAAGACTGGCAATACTGTATGGGTTCTAAATTTCTATTTTGAATAAAAGACACAAACTGCTGAGATACATTTCAGTTTTTTTTAATACATTCAGATAAACACAGAAATGATAAACTATAACATTTATACAAAAGAAAGATTATAAATTACACACAAAAATATTTGACAACACAATTGAAGAGTAGCGAGAAACCTTCTACTGGTGGATCACATACATTTTACTGAATTTCAGGGACTCGCTGGGTCTCCATGTTGGCCAGGACACAGATGAGGACCAGTATCTATATCTCGGTGGTGAGCGCCAAACTCCATTCAGATTTGCGGATCCACAGGCATTAAACCACCAGCCAGCATGGAATTGTTCACTACAGCTGAGATACATGATGTCCCCAACCATACATGATGGGTGACAGTTGTCGTTAGGACGATCTTCAGTGCTGAATGAGCTGCCGTGCTGGTTGGTTCCTCTTCTTCCATTTCCAAGGAAGGCGTCTCCTACAATGGAAAATATAAATTATAGATTTTTCATCTTTCCTCATGAATTTTTTACTGTATCATTTTTTATTTTTTACATTTTTTTATGTATTTTGCCTTCTACGCACTCACCGGCTGTACCCGAGTAATTTCCTGCTGACAATCTGTAGTAGCTGCTTGCATTGGATATGCTGAATGAATCATATCTTGCATAGGCTTCTTGGCCCCCAAAGTCTCCGATGCTGATGTGCAGTTTGGAGGGTCTATCCTTCTGGTTGGTCAGGGCGTAAATGTACTTGAGGCCGAGCCAGTGTTCACCTTCATCAACAAAAAGAGTCAAGTAAATAAACCATAGAACAAGGTAATATATTGATGAGGTTACTAAAATGAAGTTGGAAGCATAAATTGTAAATTGAAGGGCTGTTTCTATCTATCCAAAGGGTATGCCATCACTTGATGAACATGAATGAATGATGAACATGAATGATGAATCTTTGGCACTTCTGATCATAGGGACTCTTATCTATCATGAAAATGAAAGGATCAAGTCTCTTCATCATTATCCTCTACACCAACCCAAAAAACTGCTACTCAACCCCATAGGCCAGTAACCAACTGTAACATTTATTATCATGATAGTTGAGGGTCCCTATGGTCAGATCCACACTGGTCAGCAAGTGATGATATATCCTAAGGATATGGCATCGTGTACCTAAATAGAAACACTTCTGAGATGTAACTCAGACAATTAGTTCATTATTTTGGTTCTTAATCTAACTAAAGAAACCACAACTAAAAAGATGGTTTCATCCATGAAACACAAAAGCTCAAATCAATGTTTCCAATCCCAAGTTTCATAGAATTTAGCAAACATCTGACAATGTAATATTAGAGATTTTTCAAAAAGGGAAAATTTGGTGGTGGCTTTCCAGTCTCCTGTCTCTTCTTTTCTGTTTTTGGCTTGGAAAAGATTACTTTCCTTTCTTGTTTTCTGGTGTCACGCACTCCTCCCATTCGACCCAGGTGATTTTAATTAGCAAAATTCTGCATGAGGGTTTAAATGAACCTACCATGCTCTTAGTTGAAGTTCCTGAGAGCTTTGGATAAGTTGAGCTATGACAACTGTTCACATGGTGTGGTGCTGTGCGGTGGCAATTGTCACTGTGCTGGTGAGTGATGGGGCCCCATGCTGGGTTTGGCATTGCCAGGCAGCAGTGGTGCTGTGTGGCTGCTGGGTACAGCGGCTTGCCGGATCGGCGCTACTGTGTCAGTGGTTGCTGGGCAGCGCCGCGCCAAATTTAGAGTAGGTCCCACTCAAAGAGGCAGGGCAAAAGACATAAGCCCACTCATACTTGCTTGATAACCCCTGTATATTTGCCCAGGTTATTGCTAAATTATTCATATTTTAGTATAATGTGTTTTTTACCTTGAAGATCGCCAAATCCATTTTCATACTCTTCCCACGTTTTCTCAAAGCTTAATCCATCGACTCCATTGTGTTTTTGCATTAGAGTCCAGCCACCATTTTCAGACATTTCACAGTATACCTTAAATAAAAGCACAAATATCTTAATTGTAGATCTTATTATTTTCTTACTATAAGGAGATAATAAAATAATTATAATTATCAAAATATATGATATTCTAAACTATTGTCAAGATCAACATCATGTAAAATGATCAAAATGGCCCGGTGTCTTTTATTTTAATAATTTGCAATCAGACACTTAGATGGGGGTCCAATGTCTTGGACTTCCACAGTTGTCAAGAATACGGGGTCTCAAATCGTCATTCGGCCAGATGAGCATGTGCCAGTCCACTTCACAGAGATGAATGAGTACATTAGGTTGTTTTAAATGTACATGCATCTCTATTTAAATGGCTGATGTATGCAAGTCTTGCTCTCCAGGCCAAAATGGAGTCTTGGACACCCCTGGCCCTTCACATTGGAGACCCAAATGTCTAATCTGAATTGACTTCAATAAGAGCTGCACTGTAATGGTGAGCTACATCCACTACAATGTTGAGAGTGCTGTGTGGCTCCAGCGCTGACTTTTGGCAACAGAGCTTCACAGAACAGCTGATCAGTGGGGGAGCGCATGTGTCGGATCCCCGCCAATCAGTTGGTGATGGCTTATCCTGCGAATAGGTCATCACTTTAAAAAAGACTAGAGTAAAGTCCGGGATTCTTTTCATTGTCTTACCGGGAAAGAGAACTCAACGTCCTTTGGTTTTATCATGTATATTCCACTGGTAGTAAGATTATTTCTCTGCCATATATCCGAGCAGTCATATCCTAGTGAAAATAAGAGAAGAAATTGTATTAAAAAAGATATCGTTTTCAGCATATTACATCCTAAGAACATATATATATATATATATATATACCACACTGATTTTACAATTGAAAAAAAAATCCAAATTTTGCAAAAAAGTATCTTACCTTGAACCACTTGAGATTGAGCCTATAATCACAGAAACATTATAGATTATTAAACTCTTATAAGCAAATTGACATCACTAACAAAACATAATTGTAATGATAGATAAAAATACATTATGATATTTATAGAATTCTACCTACCGATATGCCAAAACTTAGCTTGGCAGACCACTGTTCTTCTGACTTCCACATACATATGAATGATCAGGTCAGCTAAGTGAGAAATAAGCCGCTGCCAGGAACCTCTGGTGGTTTATCTCCCCCATTAGAAAAAATGATTGGGCATGTTGACATTAAACATGCCTGAACCTTCTTTCTCCTGACATCTGCCTTTAGGGGGAGACAAGACACCCCCATACACATTGCATGGTCATCTCAAGGGGATACATTTTTGTAACATCATTTATTCTTTCCATTTAAAGGTGTATGATTTTGTTTTCTTGAGATATCTATACAATTTTGGATCTATTTTGATTTTGTTAAAGTTCACAAAATCTTAACAAATGCTAAAAACAAGTTCAAAATAAAATTGCTTTTCTATGTTTTATATTTTGAAACTTACCTGTGACGAAATTTGATGGAAATAAAGACTCCATAATAAGAGACATCTGAAAAGTTTCATGGTTGTCATGGCTCTGATCCTTAAAATATAAGAAAACCAGTAATTAGTAATTTATTTTTTTTTTCAAAAAAAGGATAATAATCATATTTTGACAGTAAAATATTGGAAGAAGATATTAAAATAACAAGGAAAGTGTAAAGATTAATTAAAGATTAATGAAAAACATTATTAGAAATGTTGCATTAAGTTAAAAGAATCAGATTAAAAAGAGAAAATCCTAGGAAGCAGAATCTTCCTGCAGTACTTACTCAGTATAGCCCAATGTCCAGATCACCTACACTGGAGCTGAGTGCAATATATTAGTCCCTGCTGTCCTCCTTTTATACCCCTTTGTGCAAGGGTGGAGTCAAGAACCAGCAAATCAGAAGACACTTCATTATCAGTCTTTGTTTTTTGCACAATTAGATCCATTAACATTACAAGCTGTCGGTCTTCAGGACAGTTTCATGTTCATTTTTGTATTTTGGAATGCTGTAATTACTATTATATGCAATATCTAAAAATTGCATATAACTAAGATCTATAATTATACTGATATGTTCAAACGATCTATCAAAGTAATAAATTATAAATATTTGGATTAGAGATGAGAGAATCATTTTTAAACTAATCAAATTTGTCTTAAATGTTTTAAAAATTCAGATTTTAGCCAAACTCAAATCTATTAAAATTCTATTCATAAAAACCTCTCAAAATGGTGGCCAGAAGAAAGCACTTGCCACCAAAAAGGGATACTTTTGGGCCACTTTAAAATAAAAAATGCACAATGTTTTTTTAAAACTACCCCATAGCCATATGTTACTTTGACATTACTAATGCTGTATTGGCATTAAACAGATTGAAAAGGGGATGGATATGGTCCTAGGAGACCTCAGAGTATCATATCCAATGTTTTAGGGCAATCTGAGCACTTTTTATTAGAGTACAATTTATTCATACCCAAGTTGACTCTGTCTTCTGATTCATTAAAATTGGATCTTCAATTAATTTCAGGAAAATTGTTCATTTCTAAGTTTGATATTTTTTTTGTTATGTAGATATGTTTTTTTTTACTTTGTTCCAATCTTCTAATTAAAAAGTTACAGCAGGCAGCTGATCATGTGGTCACGGAAAATGTGCCTGTATGATCAAGAACGGGCAACGGCACAATTTTATAATTGGAAATGAATAGAGATGAGTGAGTTTCCTGAAATCGTCCAGAAGATTCAATTTGGATACAAATAAATTCAACCCAAATAAAAAAAATGTTCCTATTGGTCTGAGAATTGATATATGTCACAGTGAGGTCTCCAAACTCATATATTTTCTCTCTTCTTTTTTTTTTATAATTTTCTCTATCTCTTACAAAATCTGTCTCAGTTCTTTTAGAATTTTTGCTATTTAGATACTGAAAAAGTTAAAAAGAAATTTAAATAGTAAATGCCATGTGAGTGGCAGGAAGCTACCACTACATGAAGAGCATTCTTGTCATGCTGATCGCTTGGTCACGGAAAGTGTGTCTGTGCAATCAGGAATGGGGGCCAGTTCTAATGGTCAGTGCAATCTCTTGATGTCGTCTAATGCTGGTCAGAACAACTGAACATTGATGATGATCAGTGTATAAGACAAAGAGAATATAAAAAAACTGCATTTTGCCAAAATAACTAAATAAAATAAATATACATTAAATGCTAATGTATATGTACCATAAATAGCACCTACATAAAGTGCAACTCATAGTGCTTCATATAGATATGTTTTTTTTTTAATTTAAAAAGGCTTTTTCAGATTTCTTGGGAAAAAAGTTGAATCTATTTGTGCCAGTTAATACAGACCTAAGCATTTAACATAAAAAAAAAACATTT
This sequence comes from Rhinella marina, assembly GCA_900303285.1. NCBI lineage: Eukaryota > Metazoa > Chordata > Amphibia > Anura > Bufonidae > Rhinella > Rhinella marina. Next base: position 16,290 of record ONZH01010828.1, on the reverse strand, counting down.
TCAAAAAACTGCATTTAAAAAACAAAAATGTATAATTGGAAATTAATAGAGATGAGTACATTTCTTGAAATTAGTTTCAGGTTAAATTCTAACAAATTGGTAAGAATTTGGGTATGAATAAATTCGACCCAAATGAAAAGTTCTCCTGTTGGCCTGAGAATTGGTGTATGTGTAGGATTCATCTTTTTCTCTCTTGTCTTTCTTTCTTTTGTAATTATTATTTTTTTATATTTTTCTCCATCTCTTTCAAAATGCAGCTCAATTTGTTTTAGAATCAATTTGTTCATCTTTCCAAATGAAATGATACAATTTTTGTAAAACTGAAATATTTTAATACCACTCAATGGCTTTTGGTATCTGTGAGTATATTAATGTTATTTAATATATATCAATGACATAAAAAAATTGCTTTAACCCATCTATTTTATTTTTGTAAATTTTTTTTTTTAGATTTTTATTTTTTAAGGTCACGTTACCAGTTCCCATAGAGTTCAGCTCAGTATTCTTCATGGTTTTGCTACTGTCATTGAAACTAGCAAGACAACAAAGTAGGAAGGTTTTCTTGTTGATAATGACTTCCCGACAGGTCATAGTCGTGTAAGCAGCCACAAACCTGAAAGCAGCAGAACAATAGAAAGACAATGAACCTATGACTTGTACCACAACATGAGTTCAAAGCAAGATAGACCTAAAAACAATACAATACACACAGTAGACTGGAAAAACGACTATGTGGAATATTCATGTAACCAACAACTTCCTTTTACCTTGATATTCTTGATCTGTAGTTCTGTCCAAGCATGAGACTTTCATGTTTTATTCATTGCTCAAAAAAATCATAATCAATATACCCCTTATGTCACGAACACTACCCTTGGGATACTGAAATGGTAGCCACAGACTAAATAGAGGTGTTGACTATTCATTATGGCTTAGTAGATACTTGGTGATTTTTTTGAAAATTTTGTTACAGTTTTTGTAAAACAAACAATATTATAAAGACAACACACAAAGCATGATGGTCAGATGCTTCTGAAAGGGCTTTTTGGACCTTAACATTGATTGGAGTCAAGGCGTGATAGGTGGATATCGAATCCTCAAGACTCAGCTGGTGAACTTTTAACTTTTCATATTTGCTATGTGTAAATTATGACATTTAACTTGTTTACACCATTCAGGAAAGGCACGGTATTGAGGACTGAAGAGTGAAAAAACAGATTACTGCAGACTGCCACGACTTTGTGAAACCTCAAGAATTTATAGTAAACCTCACCAGAATACCATCCAGCGACTGCAACATAAGGACATAGCGTTATAATACTGATATAATGCTGAAGAAAAGATGATAGATAAATATTTGTTTTGGCCTCATGTGGCCATGCTAGGTTCATCTTTAATGCCGCTGCCATAAAGTGGGATGTGATGGAGTTCATAAATTCCATTTAATCACTAGCTTTCCCAATCTAATATTTTGCATAAATTATGATGTATGACCATTAGGTGGTGCTCTAGTATCAATCTGATCCTCACCCATCAGATCTCCACATGAGATCTTATTAAAGCAGATGTACCACCTAGTGGTAAGCAAGCAGCAATGCACAGTTCAGTTATTTATAAAAGATCCATAGCCAACATTTCTTCCGTTTTATATGGTGATTGTTTTCTATTTTTTTCCCTAAAGTCTTCTTCATCACTAAACCATCAGTGACCTCTCCCCAGAATAACAGGCCTCCCCACTCACATCACATCCTTGTTTAATCAACTGTAAAACACTGAGGAAGAGTTTGGACTGATCTTGAAACGCTCTGTATGTTTCAATAAACATTTTTGAACTTTTTGTGGGCCTTTTCTTCCACTTTACATATGCTTCCCTGCACAGTGGCTCCCCAAACACCTTGACATGTAGCTGACCCAATTCACTTGGATGAAGCTAGGTGACAAAATGCTATACCTACGCTGTGTCTTCTTACTCTGTAAATCAGTTGGGCTGTCAGAGGTTAGACCCCCACTGATCATGAATTTATCACATATCCTAGCAATATTCCATCAGTTTGACAATGGAGTATCTCTTTTAGATTAGACATCATAGACATTTCCTTTATCGTAATATACTTTCCAGACACATCACTGCTGAGTCTGACAGATTTGACATCCATACTGATGGGCCCTCACTTCCCATCAAGCAGAAATCAGAAGCAGAGAGGGAGCTTGACTCTGGACCTGAACAGGTGTTTTTTTCTTTACACTGTAACCAGCCCAATGGAAATCATTTATTGTTCTCTGAAAATCCCTTTAACAAAAAAAGTTAACCCCCCATGCCATGGTAATAAAATAAGATGAAATTGCACCTCAGACATTATTGATGTTCTAATCTAACTCCAGATCATTAATCTGCATTAAGCTTTCGAGGGATTTTTAGCTTTTGAGTGACATAGCCTCTTCAAACAGCTGATCAGTGGGGGTGCTGGTTGTCACACCACCATCAAGAGAATAGGTCATCAATATAAAACTTCTGAAAATCTCCTTTAACTTTCTAAGATATTGATTTGGATTCTACAACTCTTGGAGGTTCAATGCCATACCTTCTCAAACACTTAAGAAATTTGCCAATTATGGAGCCCTTTGTGACACAAAGCATGATGGTCAGATGCTTCTGAAAGGGCTTTTCGGGCCTTTACATTAATTGCCATCAAGGCATGATAGGTGGAGATTGAGCCTTCAAGACCCAAAGTGATCAAAAGAACAGCTACAGTACCAGACAAATCCATAGGTGCATTGATGATGGCGTTGGGCAGGGGCCAGGGTAATCATCATTGACCCTTTTGTTCATTTGATTAGAAGGGGCCTTGGGGTTAGGCCATCAACGTAAAATTCCTGCTTATCTATGACATATCTATCCCATTACACTGTTTTTGAAAAACACCATATCTTTATGGCACTGCTGTACAGCTATAGCAGGAACTAAGCCCACAGACCTACCGTACAATGATAGAAGTGTGGCTTTTGTTCATCTTGCTTCCCCAAAAAATTAAAAAAGTTTTCAAAATGTTGTCTATACCCTAAAAATGGCACCAGTTTGTTCTGCAAAAAAACACAACAACTTTTAAGTAAAAAGGGCAAAGGTATTAGAACATAAAAAAGCACAAAATGAAATTTGGTATTCAAATCGACCCACAAAATTATGAAATTGCTGCTTTATAAAAAAAAAACACACACACAAAAAATCTCATTATTTATTATTTACACCTGCTCCAATCCAGTGTGCTGCTCTGTCATCTTCAGTATCCCGAAGGTAGAAAAGAAAACTTATGTCCATGACATAATGGTATATTGATGACATTTTTAGATAGCAGTGTTTGATAAAAACAAAAGTCTCAAGCTAAAAGAGGAAAACTGATAATCGAGTCTCCAGTTCAAGAGAAGTTGGAATATTCCACATAGTCGTTTTTCCAGTCTACCATGTGTATTGTGTTAGTTTTATTTCTATCTTGCTTTGAAATAATTGTTGTGGTACAAGTTCATTGTCTTTCTTTTGGTCTGCTCCTTTCAGGTTTGTGGCTCCTTACAAAACCATGACAAGACGGGAAGTCATTATCCATAAGAAAACCTTCCTACTTTGTTGTCTGGCTGGTTTCAATGACAGTAGCAAATCCATGAGTTGGTCTCTATGGGAACTGGTGACATGACTGTAGAAAATAAATAGATTTTCCAAAAATAAAATAGATTGTTTTCTAAAAAAAATTAAAAGGTCAATTTTTTTTTATGTTTTGGATGTATGTCAAATATTATTACTATACTTATAGATACCATAAGCCATTTAGTGCTGCTAAAATATTGCACGTTTTATAGAAAGCATTAATAATTCACAAATAGACCCTTGAAATGTTTTCAATTTTCGGGTGATGACTGAATCGATCTAAAACGGAATTGAGATTAATTTTGTAAAGAGAGAGGGAAAATATTATAAAAAAAAAAAAACAAAAAAAAAAAAAAGAGAGAGAAAGATATGAATGCCTACGAGACCTCAGAGGATCATACACCAATTCTCAGACCAACTGGAGAAGTTTTGATTTGGATCGAATTTATGTGTACCTGAATTGAATCTTCTGGCTGACTTGTTGAAATCGAACCCGAAATGAATTAAAAAAAAATGTAATCATCTCTATTAATTTCCAATTTTAAAATTGATTTTGTTTTTGAAATAAAGTAGAATTGTTAAAACTAATAAATGCTTAGGCCTGAATTATTTGCCACAAATGTATGTGGTTTTCCCAATATAATTTATTAAATACACACTGATAAAAAAAAAATTATAGATGTTCACTCTTTCCCATGAAATCTTTTTTTAAATTCAGCATGTCTCTATGAAGCCTTACTTTTTGCAGGTTGATTTGTACTTTATGTAGGTGCAATTTTGGTTCATATACATCAGCATTTCATGTAATTTTTTTTTTCAAAAATGCATTTTTTTTGTTACACACCGGTCATTATTGGTGATATTGGTTATCCAAAAAGTGTAAGAAGGCATCATAGATTGCCCTGATCGTTAGAACTGTTGCCAAATCCTGATATAGGCACATAGGCACATTTTCCATGACCACACAATCTGAGTGACAAGAATTTTTGTAATTATTTCATGAAAAACTTTTTTGAACAGAGTGAAAAAAACATATAATGTGTACATTATTGGGTGGTCAATATTTACTAACAAAAATAAAATATCAATCTCCTGAAACTCATTTTGAATCGAATTCTAATGAATCGGTAGGCAGAGTCAACTTGGGTCCAAAGAATTTCTACTCAAATGTAAAGTGCTTAGATTGTCCTGAAAAGTTATGTATGTCATACTGTATCTCCTAAGACTATATCTTATATGGAGATATCTGGGTTAGATATACACTCCCACGCTATGCTGCTGGCTCATAACTAGAGATGAGCAAACGTCCTGAAATTTGATTTGCGTCCGGTTCTGACCAATCAGCATATTTGATTTGGTAAAAATCAAATCAAAAGGGCTCAAATGGTCCTGAATTGTCCTTTATGACACTCTGAGGTTTCCTAGGACCGTATCCAAACCAATTTCAAGCCCTTCAAGGCAGCATCAGTAATTCAAAGTGACTGTGATGTATATGGTTATGGGTAAGCAGATGGTAGCTGGTGGTTTTAAAAAAAACATTGTGCTGTTGGATTTTCTTTCTTTTTTTTTAAACATGGTCAAAAATTATCCCTTTTTGTTGCAGGTGCCTTCTTCCCTATCTTCTGACCACTATTTTGAGAGGTTTGTCCGAAGTGGAATCCAAAATTTTTTGGAAATTTGAGATAAATTTAATTAGTTTTGAATTGATTTGCTAATCTAAAATATATATATATATATATATATATATATATATATATATATATATATATATATATAAATGAAAGCAGCACTGCCAGTAGAAAGAAAGTAAAGGTGTGCCAGCGGTTTTGGATCCAGTCAAATCCTTCACATAAAATAAAGAAAGTCCGCAGCACTACCAAGTTGTGCTTAAATCAAGAGTGATTCCTTCCACCAGAAGCGACGTTTCGGTCCTCACACTGGGACTTTTCTCAAGCATCCATGTGTAATACAACAATGTTACACGTATTTAAAGCCAGCATCATCAATTTGTGATAATTACATCAATTACATAATTATATAGTGCACATATGCATTCCAAAGTAATTCATAATCATAGTGTAGACAATTATATCCATATTCATATATGTCATGTGATAAAATATCAAGTGAAACCAAATACACATCAAACTGCCAAAAATTCATATCAAAGTATTAATTGATCATCATAAGTGCAACCATATCAACTGTGCACAACATGTGTTTCATATAGACATAAGCATATACCATAAAATCCAAGATAATACAAAATCAACCCACCAGCACGTGTCCGATTCGACCGGCGTTGTGCAGAGTCCACTGCGCCTGCGCTAATCTCAGAGTGTGTGTATTCCATCGTGGAACGCACACGTGACTACCCCAAGAGGTCACGTGACTGGAACCAAGAGGAATCACAACTTAAACAAGAGTTGTGCATTTCAGTCTGGAGCGCACACGCGACCGTAAGAAGCGGTCACATGATCGGGCCAGACCGAGGCAGAACATTTTTTTTTTATATCAAATCATCTTCGTAACAATATCATATATTTGACGGGACAGTCATCACTGTACTCCTAGTCCAAGAACTTCCAACAGGGACTTATCACCGCAGCTTAAGAATTATATATACCTGAGAAGTATTACATATGTGTATGCAGCCCCATACATCTTATGTAATTTCTGTATTGTGAGGGGTCAAACCACACGTCGGGAACACTACCGTGTCTCCACATATGGTGACCGGATCGAACTACCACACTATATCCAATTGTGGACATAAAATGCGGTTGTTCATCAAATCACTACCCCTGTAATTAGTAATAACTGTACATAGTAACCCGACGGTACAGAAAAAAATATGTATGTATAACACACACATCTTCAGCTGGATTTAACATGAAATAGTGTAAAAAACAAAACAATCCATACTTACCTCCTCCCTTTGCTCGCGACGGGCTGCCAGCCACCAACTTGATTGATTGAAGATCTCGGCTGAAATCCTGTGCGTAGTGACATATGATATGACGTCACCACGCCGGACGGCATGATGATGTAATCTCGCGCTGTGCAAGATTTCAGGCCATATCTTCAAGAAAGTTGGCGGTGGCCGGCCCATCGTGAGCAAATGGAGAAGATAAGTATGATTTTATTTTTTTTTAATGTTAATATTACACTTTTTTTGCACTCAGATGCCACCATCATGTGTGAACGTGGCATCTGAGGGGTACAATGATGGGGGCAGTGCTATCGCAGCTCCCTGTCACTGCACCCACTACTTACAAAGAAAGCGATTCATGGTGAAGTAATTCGTCACAAAGCAAATTTTTTTTGTAAAATTTGGCGACTCAGCTGAAGCGAACTTTTCAAAAGTTCGCTCATCCATAAAGATTACCATTATATTTGTATCCGTATAAATTACAGTATAAATACAGATGTTAATTATGGGCAATTTTTAGATATTAGGTGTAATAAAAAGTAATCATAGCATTCCGGAAAACAAAAAATGAACATGAAACAGCCCTGAAGACATACAACTTGTAATGTTAATGACTCTATTTGCACAAAAAAACTAAAACTGACAGTGAAGCGTCTTCTGATTTGCTGGTTCTTGACTCCTCCCTTGTACTTGGGAGTACAAAAAGGAGGACAGCAAGGAGTATTATGTTGTACTCAGCTCCAGTGTAGGTGATCTGGACATTGGCTATACTCAGTAAGTACTGCAGGAAGATCCTGCTTCCTAGGATTTTCTCTTATGAATCTGATTCATCTACCTTCATACAAAATTTCTAATTTTGTGTTTTATGTTTTACATCAAACTAGTCTTTGCAGGTTATTTTTCGTATTTTAATATTAACCTTACTTACTTTTTGGACAAAAAAAATACAATTTTAATTTCTAGGTTTCTTCATTTTTTTAGGATCAGAATTATGACATCCACAAAACTTTTCAAATGTCTCTTATTATTGAGTCTTTATCTCCATCAAACGATGTCACAGGTGAGAACTTTTTTGTTTCATGATTTAATACATCCAAAACCAATTTTATTTTGATTTTTAAAATTTAACAGGTTGAAAAAAAGATTTTCACTTTATTTTTAGCAATTGATAGTTGGTGAATTTTAAGAGAATCAAAATAGATGTACAACATAAAGATATCTCAAGAAAGCATAAAAAATTGAACATATAAATACACAAAAAGACATAATGATAAGTTAAAAGAATGGGTTCTCTAGAGATGACCGTGTAATGTGTAAGGGGGTGTCTTGACTCAATCTAAAGGCAGATATCAGGGGAAAGAAGGATCGGGATGTTGGATGTCAACATGCCCAAACATTTGTTCTAATGGGAGATAAACCACCAGAGGTGCCTGACAATTGCCTATTCTCCTCCCTACTGAGCGGAGCATTTATGTGTAGGTGGAGGTCAGAAGAATAGCGGTCTGTCAAATTAAAGGGGTTGTCTCACTTCAGCAAATAGCATTTATTATGTAGAGTGAGTTAATACAAGGCACTTACTAAAGTATAGTGATTATCCATATTGCTTCCTTTGCTGGATGGATTCATTTTTTCATTGCATTGTAAGACTACGCTGCCATCCATCAGTGGTGGTCGTGCTTGCTCACTAAAGGAAAAAGCGCCAGCCTCTCTGGTGGCCGGCACCATGACACTGCACATAGGTAAGTATTTTTTCCGATAGTGTGCAAACATGACTACCACTGTTGGATTACAGGGTGGTCGTAACCATGGAAACGAGCAGTGTATAATGACATGGAAGAATGAATCCAGCCAGCAAAGGAGGCAATATGGAAAATCACAATACATTAGTAAGTGCCTTGTACTAACTTTCTCTACATGATAAATGTGATTTGCCAACGTGAGACAACCCCTTTAAGTGTTGGCATGTCAGTAGATGGAATATTTTATAAAATTATATTATGTTAATAACGTAATGTTGCTTAAACACGTTTAATAATCTATAATGTTTCTGTGATTACAGGCTCAATCACAAGTGGTTCAAGGTAAGATACAGATTTTTTTTTTTTTTTTTTACAAAATTTGGATTTTTTTCAATTGTGTAAATTTTAAAAGCAGCATTATATATATATAAAACATATATTCTAAATATACATTCATGATGTCCTTAGTATGTGATGCAGATGTGTCTCCTCTTATTTTTGGTAGGATATGACTGCTCAGATATATGGCAAAGAAATAATCTTACTACCAGTGGAATATACATGATAAAACCAAAGGACGCCGAGTTCTCTTTCCCGGTAAGACAGTGAGAAGAATCCTGGACTTTAGCCAAAGGAGTTGTCCAGTTTTTTTTTTTAAGTAATGACCTATCCTAAGAATAAGCCATCATCAACTGATCGTCGGGGATCTAACACTCAGCTTCCCCACTCTTCTGTGTAGCTCAGTTGCCAGAAGCACTGGAGCTACACAGCACCCTCAACATTGTAGTGGATGTAGCTCACCATTCCTATTGAAGTCAATTTGGAGCACTTATTTGGGTCTCCAATGTGAAAGACGAGTAGTGTCCAAAACTATATTTTTGGCTGGAGAGAAAGATAAGCATTCATCAGCCCTTTAAATAGAAATGAATGAGAACCTTTAAAACAGCCAAATGTATTCCCATGGCTGGCACATGCTTGTCCGGCCAGGAATGACGATGTGATATTTGTGATCCCTTTTAAGGTATACTGTGAAATGTCTGAAAATGGTGCCTGGACTCTAATTCAAAAACACAACGGAGAAGATGGATTAAGCTTTGAGAAAAAGTGGGAAGAGTATGAGAATGGATTTGGCGACCTCCAAGGTAAATAATACAATATCATAGTAAATGAAGAACAGTTAAGAAATAGAGGTTATCCAGCTGATATATATTGTATTCTTTTTTTACACTGGCTCCAAATGCTGTAGAACAAAAAGTAATTTACCGATTCCTCACCACTTCAGTTCCAACACTTTCTGGGTCCCTGTAGGTCTCTGCCACCTGGTCCCTGTAGAGACACATGCATGGTATTTCCTATGTGTTGAGAAGGACCTGGTGGAAGAGACTGAGGAGGACCTAGGAAGCATTGGAATGGCAGCAGTGAGAAATCTATATATTTTTATGGCATTTTATTTTTTATTTTATTTATTCATTTTTTCATTTTATTTATGGCATATTTTTTTGATTAAACAAAAAAAAAATCCAGAAAAACTTCTCTATGAGATAAGAATAAAATAGTTTGCAGAAGTAGCGCCAATAGGAACTGTGTTTGGTATTGCAATAGGTGCTCCAAGAAGACCAGCAATTTTTAAGACATTCACTGCCCTCTAAGTTACAAGCTTTATATGGCACATAGGTCAAGCAAACATCAGTTCATTGCACTTTTTTGAAAGGCAATTAAGAAAGGTCAATTAATTTTGTTGGAAGCCAAATATATTTTGATTAATTTCCTAATTCACTAAAAAATATTTTATAATTGAGGCAGGGATTCCCAAGAATTTTTATCCCATTTTCTTGTAAACCCCTAAAATGACCTCATCTGCGACTTCACAAGCTTCAGAGCAGGAAACACTGAATGGAAGTATTGTGTTCTGTACACTAAACCTTTTAAATTGAGGTTGAAGGAGTGTTTCTATGTAGGTTATGTGATGCTATATTCCTAGAATATGCCATACTGGCTGACCAGTGTGGGTGTGACCTTTGGGACCCTTATCTATTGTGACAATAAAAGGGCAAAGGCCCATTAATTCTCATAATAGATAAGGTCCCTATGGTCAGAGACCCACCGGTCAGCAATTACCTAGATAGAAACACCTTTTTATCTGACAATTTCTACGTCCAACTCCAATTTTTGTCAACATATTTGTGAATCACCATATTCTCCAGTTCCATCCTCTTATGTTACTTGACTCTTTTTGTTGATAAAGGTGAACACTGGCTCGGCCTCAAGTACATTTACGCCCTGACAAACCAGAAAGGAAGACCCTCCAAACTGCACATCAGCATCGGGGACTTTGCTGGCCAGGAAGCTTATGCGAGATACAATTCCTTTAGCATAGGCAATGCAAGCAGCTACTACAAATTGTCAGCAGGAAATTACTCGGGTACAGCCGGTGAGTGCGTAGAAAGAAAAGTACATTATAAAAATGTCAAAAATGAAAAATGATACAGTAAAAAATTCATGAGGAAAGATGAAAAATATATAATTTATATTTTCCATTGTAGGAGACGCCTTTCTTGGAAATGGAAGAAAAGGCAACGATCAGCACGGCAGCTCATTCAGCACTGAAGATCGTCCTAACGACAACTGTCACCCATCTTGTATGGTTGGGGACATCATGTATCTCAGCTGTAGTGAACAATTCCATGCTGGCTGGTGGTTTAATGCCTGTGGATCCGCAAATCTGAATGGAGTTTGGCGCTCACCACCGAGATATAGATACTGGTCCTCATCTGTGTCCTGGCCAACATGGAGACTCAGCGAGTCCCTGAAATTCAGTAAAATGTATGTGATCCACCAGTAGAAGGTTTCTCTCTACTCTTCAATTGTGTTGTCAAATATTTTTGTGTGTAATTTATAATCTTTCTTTTGTATAAATGTTGTTTAAGTTTATCATTTCTGTGTTTATCTGAATGTATTAAAAAAAATGAAATTTATTCCATTAGTTTGTGTGTTTTATTCAAAGCAGATATTTAGGATCCATACAGTAATGCTGGTCTGTATATTGTGTGGAGAAGTCACCCTTCTATTAAGCAGCGCTCCGGCCCCACACATGACACACATTGACAAGACATTGACACACAAGACACACAAGATACAGACATACATACAAACATACACACATACATACTCACATACTCCAGGGACGCCGGCAGAACGTCTTCACGCGCCTCCTGCGCGCAGTGATGACGATTCCCCACAGCGCCCTCTGCTGGGCGCAGTGGGGAAACGTCATAGCTGCGTGCAGGAGGCGCGTGAAGACATGCTGCCGGCGTCCCTGGAGTATGTGAGTATGTATGTCTGTATGTATGTATGTGTGTATGTATGTTTGTATGTATGTATGTCTGTATGTTTGTATGTATGTCTGTGTGTATGTAGCCGGATCCGGAATGACCCCCCATTGGAAATCAATGGAGGACAGATCCGGATTACTGGTGTGTCCACACCAAACGGATCCGTCCCCATTGACTTGCATTGGGGGTCATTCCGGATCCGTCTTGGTGCGGATGCCTGGACCGGAGAGCAAACCGCAGCATGCTGCGGTTTGTTCTCCGGTCTGAAGATGGAACGGTAATGCTTTCAGGAGCCTCCGTTGTCTTCAGTTCAGTTTTGTCCCCATTGACAATGAATGGGGACAAAACTGAAGCGTTTTTTTCCGGTATTGAGCCCCTATAACGGAACTCAATACCGGAATTTAAAAACGCTAATGTGAAAGTAGCCTAAATCAGGTAGTCTACTCTGGCATTGTAACCTGAGTTACCGTATTTGGCTTAAACAGACACCTTCTGGAAACACCCGATCCCCATTTTCTGTAATGAGATCCAACAGTTTTCCTTTGTCTAAAGTCAACATTGAGAATAATTTAGACAATTCACACACTATATTATTGTATCTAACAAATAGAAATCATCTATGTATCACATTTGGTGTCCATATACTCTGATTGAAGCCATGCTTATTAATTGCCTAAAGGGGTTTTCTAGGACTTTTGGATGGCCTATCCTTAGAACAGGCTATCAATATCAGATTGGTTGGGTCCAATGCCACTTGTAGTCTCATTGTTGACCAGGCACACCTTTGTATGTTGTGTAGTGGTTGGGCCTGGTATTGTAGCTCAGCCACATTCACCTCTGAGCTGCTGTTTCAGGTTTGGCTATCTGTTCAGACTTCGTCATATACCTCCACACTCAGATCAGCGTGTTTGGTGAGAAAGTTCTAAACCTTATCCATTATCTACAATGTAACAGGGAAAACAATCCACAAGGTATGTAATATAATCATGAGAGCTAGATGTAACTAGGCATACATTTAATATGTACATTTTGCACCCTGATCCCTCTTTTGCTGTGCGGCTGGTGTAGCACGACTCCCACCTCTTCCTCCGAACTGCACGTCACTCAGATGACCTGGATGCCATGTTAAGTCTAGGACCTCATCATCCTCCACACACTCCTCACACCTGCCCTCCTTGCCAGTCTGCACAGTGCAGAAAGCCCCAGCAGTTGACACCTGTGTTTCGTCATCATGAGACATGCTGCGGTGTTCTTCCCACATCTTAATCCTCAAACATAAGTGGTTGGGCATCAGTGCACTCAATCTCTTCCAATTCTGGGGCAGGGCTAGGTGGATGGCCCACATAAACCCTGCCAGCAGAGTCATCAAAAATCATAAGTCACTGCTGCATGACTTAGGGATCAGACTGCTTGGCTGAGGTGGAAGACGGATCTCTGTGGGCTTCTGGTGCCAACTCTGTGCTTTCAATGTGGACCAGGTGGAAGACAATGTGAAGGAACTGGAGTCGCTCTCAGCCATCCAATCTACTACCACCTCTACTTGTTATGGCCTCACCATTCGTAGAGCGATATTTAGGCCTACAAAATACTGTATCTCCTAGGACTGTATCTTATATGGCGATATCTGGGTTAGATATACACTCCCTCCAGTATTTTCTATGCTGCTGGCTCATAACTAGAGATAAGCAAACCTCCTGAAATTTGATTTGAGTCTGGTTCTGACCAATCAGCATATTCGATTTGGAAAAATCTAATCAAAAGTGCTCATATGGTCCTGAAATGTCCTTTATGACACTCTGAGGTTTCCTAGCACCTTATCCAACCCAATTTCAAGCCTTTCAAGACAGCATCAGTAATGCCAAAGCGACTGTGATGTATATGGTTATGGGTAAACAGATGGTAGCTGGTGGTTTTAAAAAACATTGTGCTGTTGGATTATTTCTTTAAAAAAAAAAAAAAACATGGTCGAAAAATATTCCTTTTTGTGGCAGGTGCCTTCTTCCCTATCTTCTGACCACTATATTGAGAGGTTTGTCTGAAGTGAATTCCAAAAGTGTGTGTGTGTGTATATATTGTGGGAATGTTAGCTTGGTAGAGTGCGACACGAGTTCCAGACAAGAGATAAAGTCCAAATACAGGCTTGGTCTGTGTTTATTAGCAAGTTCAAAAACAAACGAAATGCAGCGTTGCTTCAGGCATAAACAAAGCCCTGCTTGTCCAGCACTAACTAAACATGAGGTAGTTTCCTCACTATACGTGTGACTAGCTACAACCACACGAACAAAAATATATCACACAGTTCTGTCCACAAGTTTTACCTTTGACAGGTTCAGAAATATCTCCTGAGGCCAGCAGCCTTCAGCATTTCTAGCTGCACCCAGCCTCACTGTCTGCAGACCTTGCAGGCTTTATGGACCTGCTAATGGACCAGCCTCAGCACCTGTGGTGCCTGACTCCAAACGATAAGACCCGGAGTGGAGGAAGTGGGATGGATGGCCCCACTGCCAAACCTGTCTGTCATCCATCCCAAAAAACCAGGCCCAAACACATTTTATCCAAACGTCTACTACCTTTGCTGGAGACCATATCACACTTTCCTGGTTTCCCATGTCTCCTGGTGGGAGACATGAACTTCCCTCAGTCCTAGTAGGCATAATAGCTGAACCCAGGCAAAATATACCGACCATCTAGGATTAACCCCTTCAGTGTCTCTATTTATATATATATTATTTTAACTTGCTTTCATAGTTGTAAAGATTACCATTAGAGATGAGAGAATTTATTCGCCAATTCGTATCGAATCTTAGGAAATTTTCTTCTCCGAAGCGAATCAGGATTTTTTAGGATTCGCTTTGTATTATTCGTAAATCATTGCAAAATTTCGTACGATACGTACGAAACATACTAAACATGCGCATTCTGCGTGAAGCGGGAAAATGACAATAAGCCACCACAAGAGCGGGAAAATGAAGATATGCCCCTCTCAGAACTGGAAAAAACCAGCCCGGCCCACCGGGATCTAACTGTTTGCACTTATAGGGAGTGAAGACTCCACCCTCCTCTGAACCAGTTTAGACCAGCGCTGACCTCAGAACGTGTAGCAAGCATGGCTAAAAAAAGAGCTGCGTCCCAACTGGAACCAAGATGTACTTTAGGGACGAGTTACCTGAACCACCGCCCGCTCCAGACATCAGGATGTCAAAACTCTGCCAGAGAAACCCAGGTGCGGCGGCTGGAGCGTCCACTTCGCCTCCCTGGAGGAAATTCATGACAATACCTTCCATACAGCAGAACCCGATTGTGCCACCATCGGTGACGGCCCATGCGTAGACCAGGGGTGTTGCTAGGGACTTAAAACATCAAGAGCACAAGCCCAAGGCATATGTCTAGCCTCCCACCCCCTCCAAAAAAACCTGAAGTCCTCCACTCACAGTCTATATGAACAGCTCCTCCACCCACAGTATACGCTATATGCACCGCTCCTCCACCCACAGTATACGCTATATGCGCAGCTCCTCCAGCCACAATATACGCTATATGCACCGCTCCTCCACCCACAGTATACAGTACATGTACAGCTCCTCCACCTACAGTATACGCGCAGTTCCTCCACCTACAGTATATATGCACAGCTCCTCCACCCACAGTATACGCAAAGCTCCTCCACCCACAATATACATTATACGCACAGCTCCTCCACCACAATATACAGTATATGCACAGCTCCTCCACCCACAGTATACAGTATATATGCACCGCTCCTCCACCTACAGTATACAGTACATATCCACAGCTCCTCCACCTACAGTATACAGTACATATGCACAGCTCCTCCACCCACAATATACAGTATATGCCACAGCTCCTCCACCTACAGTATACAGTAATATATGCACAGCTCCTCCACCCACAGTATACAGTATATAGCACAGCTCCTCCACCTACAGTATACACAGAGCTCCTCCACCCACAGTATACAGTAACTATGCACAGCTCCTCCACCTACAGTATACAGTATATATGCACAGCTCCTCCACCTACAGTATATAGTAACATATGCACAGCTCCTCCACCCACAGTATACAGTATATATGCACAGCCTCACTCCACCTACAGTATACAGTATATATGCACAGGTTCCCTCCACCACAGTAATAACAGTACATATGCAGCAGCTCCTCCCCCGCAATATACAGTATATGCACCGTCTCCTCCACCTACAGTATAGCAGTACATATGCACAGCTCCTCCACCCACAGTTACAGTATATATGCGGCAGCTCCCTCCACCTACAGTAATTACAGCATACATGCACAGCTCCTCCACCTAGACAGTATACATGGCACAGCTCCTCCACCCACAGTATACAGTACAATTATTACAAGCTTCTCCACCCACAAGTATAGCAGTACCATATGCACAGCTCACTCCACCCACAGTATATCAGAGTATATATGCACAGCTTCCCTCCACCCACAGTATACAGTATATAATGTACAGCTTCTCCACCCACAGTAATACAGTACATGATGGCACAGCTCCTCCACCTAGCAGTATACAGTACATATGTACAGGCTCCTCCACCTACAGTCATACAGTACATATGTACAGCTCCTCCACCCACATAGTATACAGTACATATGCACAGCT
>ONZH01010827.1:0-55481 GCA_900303285.1 Rhinella marina | reverse complement strand
AGAAATAATAAAGGAATGGAACAACATAGAGAGAGATAAGAATAGATGTTCCAGAATTGTTATTACACGGGGAATGCATGAAGATATTAAAACAGGAATGTCAGAGAGGGGAGAGAGGTCTTCTTCAAGATTATCTTATAACTTACAAGCATCATGTTATATCATAGGTGTTCCACCTTTTTTTTTTTTACCTCAAATGACGCACATAGGAACTAAATATTACTTGGCCATATTATTGTTTTAAGTTAATTAAAGCTGCAATATGTTAATGAACAATTACTCTGATTTCATGACTGGAGCAAACCACCCCCAACCTACTTCACTGACCCCAACCCTACTTAACTTAGGCCTCTTTCACACCAGCGCCAGCATGGATCCGGCGGGTGATGGGTGCCGCCGGATCCGTGCTGACGCATGAACACATGTGGGGCTGGAGCAGCGCATTCACATACACACACACACACATACATACAGACACATAAACATATACAGACACTTACCTGTTCCAGCAGCTCCAGACCTGGCCAGCGACTAGGAGGACGGCGCGCACAAGGGTATGTTTACCCACAGCACCACCTGCTGGAGGGAGGAGGGAGCTGTGGGGAAATTGCAGGGAGACGGATCCGTCATAAACTCCATTGAAAGTCAATGGAGGACGGATCTGTTTACTAGTGTGTCACACCAAACGGATCTGTCCCTGTTGACTTGCATTGGGGGTCATTCCGGATCCGTCTTGGTGCAGATGCCTGGACCGGAGAGCAAACCGCAACATATTAAGGTTTGCTCTCCGGTCTGAAGACAGAACGGAATGCTTTCAGGAGCCTCCGTTGTCTTCAGTTCAGTTTTTGTCCCCATTGACAATGAATGGGGACAAAACTGAAGCGTTTTATTCCGGTATTGAGCCCCTATGACAGAGCTCAATACCGGAATATTAAAAGGCAAGTGTGAAAGTAGCCTTACAGATGTAGCAGGGTTAACACATAAACTCTTAACTCATCACGTTATCTTGAAACAAAAGCCATTGAAAACAATTGAAGGTGTTTGCTTAACGCATTTAGTTTAGATAACGGCTCAGAAAGCATGTGTGTTAACTCTACTACATCCGTATTTATTTATTTTTATTTACTTGTTAAAGTATGGGGGTCATTTACTAATTTTTTGTGATGTATATGTGTTGCAGATTGAGGCTCAAAGGTTACCGCAATCTACAACGTCTCACCGATCACTCTACGGAAAACAGGCATAGAAAATTATCTAAAAAAGGGGGATGGGCCGTGGGTGTGAACGAGAAAGGGGAAATCTCAATTATAATTTTCTTCGACTGTTTTAGGCGTAAAAAAATGCAAGGAAGCTGTCTTACATTTAGGCTCCATTCACACGTCCGTATGTGTTTTCCGTTTCGTATATTGCGGATCCGCAAAAATAACGGATGACGTTCCATATGTCATCCATGTTTCCGGTTTTTTTGCAGTTCCATTGTAACAATGCCTATGCTTGTCCAGCAAAATGGACAAGAATAGAACATGTTCTATATTTTTTACGGAACGGAAATAAGGACATAGGGCTCATGCACACGACCATATGAAAAAAACGGATCAGCAAAAACGGATCCTCAAAAAATACAGATGAAATCTGTGTGCATTCCGTATTTTGCGGAACGGAACAGCTGGCCCCTAATAGAACAGTATTATCCTTGTCCGTGATGCGGACAATAATAGGACAAGACTCATAATCTTGCGGAACGGAAATATGGACATACGGAAATGGAATGCACTTGGAAGACCTTCTATTTTTTTGCGGACCCATTGAAATGAATGGTTCCGCATACGGTCCGCAAAAAAAAATGAAACGGACACGGAAACAAAATACGGACGTGTGAATGAAGCTTAGACCGGCTGTGGATGCGCCGAACTTATGTAGAGGCTGGCACCACTTCATTACTTTGGCGGATCTACCGCAAACACAAGAAGTTATTAGGACTGGCGTCAAAAACACCAGTCTTAAAAAACTACCCCCTATGTGTGTTTATTTTTTTACTTTTTAAAAACATTTTTTATGATTTCTGCTTGCAGTGCTTCAAAGAGGAACCCTCACTGTTTACCTCCAGTGGATAATAACGTGTCCTGGCTATGCGATGGACTAAGGGCCCTATTATGCCCCTTTCACACGAACGGGAGACTCGCATGTCTCCCGCAACGCATCTACAGGGCTGGACTCGGCACTAACATGGATCGCATAGCATTATATGCGATCCCAGTCAGTGCCGGAGTCCAGTCCGCTCGTGTGAAAGGGGCATTAGGCTACTGGCACAAGGGTGTGGGCTGTCTTGCAGAAACTTTGCATGCACTTCCACACCAGAAAAAGGAATGTTACTTGTGTTTTTTGGGGTGGATTTGATGCAGTTTTGTCACAGATCACACCCTTGCATTGAAAAGGGGTAGAGAAGGGCTCATGCACACAGACGTATTTTCTTTCCGTGTCCGTTACATTTTTTCTTGCAGACCGTATGCGGAACCATTCATTTCAAGGGGTCCGCAAAAGAAAAAAAGAAAAAAATGGAAGTTAGTCCGTATGCATTCCATGTCTGTATGTCTGTTCTGCATAAAAATAGAACATGTCTTATTATTGTCCGCATTACGGACAAGGATAGGACTGTTCTATTAGGAGCCGGCTGTTCATAGGAAATGCACATCATCTGTATTTTTTGTGGATCCATGTTTTGTGGACCGCAAAATACATAAGGACCTGTGCCTGAGCTCTAATATACACTCACCTGCCACTTTATTAGGTACACCTGTCCAACTGCTCGTTAACACTTAATTTCTAATCAGCCAATCACATGGCGGCAACTCAGTGCATTTAGGCATGTAGACATGGTCAAGACAATCTCCTGCAGTTCAAACCGAGCATCAGTATGGGGAAGAAAGGTGATTTGAGTGCCTTTGAACGTGGCATGGTTGTTGGTGCCAGAAGGGCTGGTCTGAGTATTTCAGAAACTGCTGATCTACTGGGATTTTCACGCACAACCATCTCTAGGGTTTACAGAGAATGGTCCGAAAAAGAAAAAACATCCAGTGAGCGGCAGTTCTGTGGGTGGAAATGCCTTGTTGATGATGCCAGAGGTCAGAGAGAGGAGAATGGGCAGACTGGTTCGAGCTGATAGAAAGGCAACAGTGACTCAAATTGCCACCCGTTACAACCAAGGTAGGCAGAAGAGCATCTCTGAACGCACAGTACGTCGAACTTTGAGGCAGATGGGCTACAGCAGCAGAAGACCACACCGGGTGCCACTCCTTTCAGCTAAGAACAGGAAACTGAGGCTACAATTTGCACAAGCTCATCGAAATTGGACCGTAGAAGATTGGAAAAAACGTTGCCTGGTCTGATGAGTCTCGATTTCTGCTGCGACATTCGGATGGTAGGGTCAGAATTTGGCGTCAACAACATGAAAGCATGGATCCATCCTGCCTTGTATCAACGGTTCAAGCTGATGGTGGTGGTGTCATGGTGCGGGGAATATTTTTTCTTGGCACTCTTTGGGCCCCTTGGTACCAATTGAGCATCGTTGCAACGCCACAGCCTACCTGAGTATTGTTGCTGACCATGTCCATCCCTTTATGACCACAATGTACCCAACATCTGATGGCTACTTTCAGCAGGATAATGCGCCATGTCATAAAGCTGGAATCATCTCAGACTGGTTTCTTGAACATGACAATGAGTTCACTGTACTCAAATGGCCTCCACAGTCACCAGATCTCAATCCAATAGAGCATTCTTTGGGATGTGGTGGAATGGGAGATTCGCATCATGGATGTGCAGCCGACAAATCTGCGGCAACTGTGTGATGCCATCATGTCAATATGGACCAAAATCTCTGAGGAATGCTTCCAGCACCTTGTTGAATCTATGCCACGAAGAATTGAGGCAGTTCTGAAGGCAAAAGGGGGTCCAACCTGTTACTAGCATGGTGTACCTAATAAAGTGGCCGGTGAGTGTAGTTAGTATAGTGTTAGTATAATATAGTTAGTATAGTATATAGAATAGTTAGTATAGTGTTAGCATAATATAGTTAGTTTAGTATAGTGTTAGTATAATATAGTTAACATAGTATAGTGTTAGTTTAATTTAGTTAGTATAGTATAGTTAGTTCAGTGTTAGTATAATATACTGTAGTTAGTATAGTATATGCCATATACTATACTAACTACAGTATATTATACTAACACTGAACTAACTATTCTATACTAACTATATTATACTAACACTATACTAACTATACCATATACTATATGGTATAGTTAGTATAGTGTTAGTATAATATAGTTAGTATAGACTAGTTAGTATAGTGTAGTTAGTATACTGTTAGTATAATGTTAGTATAATATAGTTAGTATAGAATAGTTAGTATAGTGTAGTTAGTATACTGTTAGTATAATGTTAGTATAATATAGTTAGTATTGTATAGTTAGTATAGTGTTAGTATAACATAGTTTAGTATTAATATTATATAGTTAGTTTAGTATAGTATCCGTTTAGTATAGTGCGAATATAGTAAGTATAGTATTAGTATAAAATAGTATAGTATTGTGTTAATATAGTATATAGTATAGTTAGTATAGTGTGTTAGTATAATATACTGTAGTTAGTATAGTATATAGTATAGTTAGTTTAGTATTAATATAATATAGTTAGTTTAGTATAGTATCCGTTTAGTATAGTGTGAATATAGTAAGTATAGTATTAGTATAATATAGTATAGTATTGTGTTAATACAGTATATAGTATAGTTAGTATAGTTTTAGTATAGTATAGTACAGTTAGAAGGAATAAGAGATATGTGAATTTTTGCAGATTTGTTTCGGGTCTGATTTGACCGAATCAACTGTCCGTTTTGAATTGATCTGACCCAAAAGAAAAGTGCCCTGAAAATCTGTGGATGACATTCTGGTTTTCTCTCTCTCTCGAAATATTCTCCTAATTCGAATCACCCAAAATCCTGAATCTATAGAATCCGAATGTTACAAAAAAATTTGGGCCAAATTCTAATTCTGTAGAATCGATTTGCCGACACCAGGAGGAACATGAAATAAGAAGTGGATTTCATTTCCAGGGCACAGAATTTATTTTCACATATGTTTATTTCTGCATCTTCCGAATGTTTGATTTTTAATTGAAACGCGATACGCTTTGATATTCATGGTGATTTTATACTGATATGCCGTAACCTGCATTCTTTAGGAATTACAACCATTTTTTTTTTAATTTTTTTTTATGGTACAGTATTTTACTATATTTTTTTTTCTCATTGAAAATGATTTATGCACAGCGTCTGTAAGGCTGCCTTTGATGACAACACTACTGTGATAATCTTTATACAATCCAAATATTCAAATTGGTCCATGACCCACTGTGATGGAAATAAGTATGAGATCACGCTCTCTCCATTGGCCGCTATATAATGCAAACAGAGCTGGAATTCTGGAGCTTTTATTGTGGAAAAAAATAGCACAGCGTACAAGCTGCGTTGGGTTTTTATTCTGAAGACAATGAGATTAACTGATTCCTAAGAAAGTGTTTTAGAAGAAAACAAGCCGGTAGTAATGCTCCGACCATCAAACATTCAGTAAATGCAGCGAGGAAGTCAGGAATTCACATTACACTGCCGCTCCCTCCAAGCTGAAAATCCAGAATTTCTGATCTTAACAATTAGCTGCCAAAAGAGGGTTTGAAGGGCAGAGGCTCGAAGGGTCTGCGCTGCAGATTTTTCGAGCTGCACCCTTAATACCATCCAATTCTTCTTATATAAAGTAGTCTCCATAACATTATATCACAGGACTGTAGTACATATTATCAGCCAACTTAGGCTACTTTCACACTAGCGTTTTTGATGGATCTGGCAGGGTTCAGCAAAAATGCTTCCATTACTGATAATACAACCGTCTGCATCCGTTATGAACTTAATTAATAACTCTTTTAACATAGCCAAGACGGATCCATTTTCTATTGTGTCTTTCCCATTGACTTGCATTGTGGGTCATGACAGATTCATCTTGCTCCACATGCCATGATGGAAAGAAAACCGCAGCTTGCTGCTCTCCAGTATGGGAAAACAACCAAATGGACAATGAATATGGACAAAACAGAAGCATTTTTCTCCGGTATTGAGATCCTATGACGGATCTCAATACTGGAAAATAGAAACGCTCGTGTGAAAGTAACCTTAGACTCCACGATTATGTATGGCTTTAAAGGGCATGTGTCAGCAGGATAAACCCTATCAAGGCTGAGTTCACATCTCTGTTTAGCTTTCCATTCTTCTGATCCGTCAAAAAAAAAAAACAGGATCCTGTAAAAAAAATGGATCCTGTTGCATAAGTTGTCATCTGTTTGAGCCATTTCTGTCTGAGATCCATTTTTTAGACAGGAAAAAAATCCTGCATGCTGTACTTTTGTTTCCGGATCTCAGATGGAAATGGCTCAAATGGATGACAACTGATGCAACAGGATCTGTTTTTTTTACAGGATCCTGTTTTTTTCTCTCTCTCTTCTTCTGACGGATTAGAAGAACAGAAAGCTAAACGGTGATGTGAACTCAGCCTAAATCAGCCAAAATGCCTGATAGGGCTGATCCTGTTGATTAAGGGCTCATGCACACAAACATATTCAATAGGGCCACAAAAATAAAGGAAATAACTCTAAGTGCATTCCGTATCCGTATGTCCGCAAGTCTGTTCTGCAAAAAAAAAAAAAAAAAAGAACATGTCCTATTCTTGTCCGTTTTGTGGACAAGGACAGGGATTTGTTACAATGGATCCGCCAAAAAAACAGATTCAATACGGATGTCACACAGACATCATCCATATTCTTTGCGGATCCGTTTTTTGTGGACCGCAAAATACATACGGTCGTGTGCATGAGCCCTAAAACCATAACTTTCCTTACTCTTTCTGTTGCTGCATTTAGGAGAAATAAGTGTTTCGAAAAATATTCAAATGAGGGTTTAAGTGCACCGAGGGCAGGGCTTTAGGCAATTGATACACTTTAGCTCTCTCACTGTGCTTTTCTGGATACTCACTCCTCAATCAAATGTAGGGCGGAGGGATGTCTAGGGAAGCTGACCGGAAGAACTGAGCTACACTAAATTTCCAGGGTTCTCCCTTGAGGCACTTAAAGGGGTTCCCCCATGATTTATGTAAAAAATGAATATCAGACACATCATATAGTATACGACAATCTCTAACAAAGCTAGAACCATCCCTGTACCTCACATGGATCCAGTGTGACCTTGAAAGGTCATCAATAGCTAAGTTCTGGAAAACCCCTTTAACTTCAGCATATGTCCTTGCCTCAGGGTCACCTATAGGCACAGGTCTACTAAGTAAATCCAGTCCTTATCTTTGCTTTACAATTTTGTGCCTTATGGAAATGAAAATGTTAAACAGAAGTCCAACTAAAGTTAAAAATTCAAGTCTGACAAAACTTATAGAGGACTTGTTATCACCCCCTGATTTGCACATTTATTTAAGTACCGTATTTGCATTCCCCATTAAATAAGATACTGGTGGTATATTTTATTAGAACTGAATTGTGCTATTCCTCTGCTATTCCTCCTGGAAATTTATGAATAAATTAGACCTTTCGAAAGTATTGGCTTTTTTTTTTTTCCCGCACAAAACCCATGCAGAAAAAAATCATGTACAGACACCCTTAGTGTTTTCCCCTCCATTTTTGTGTAGAAGAGTAGAGGCAAAAATCAGCAATGAGATGTACTATAGAGCAAATCTAAGGTTAGGCCTCATGCACACAACCAAATGTATTTTGCGGTCCACAAAAAACGGATCCGCAGAAAATACGGATGACGTCCGTGTGCATTCCGTATTTTGCAGAACTGAACAGCTGTCCCCAAATAGAACAGTCCTATCCTTGTCCGTAATGCTGGACAATAATAGGACAGAACGGAAATACGGACATGCGGAATGCACATGGAGGAAGGGCTCATGCACACGAACATATTTTCTTTCCGTATCCGGTCCGTTTTTTTGGGGACCTTACGTGGAAGTTACTCCTTGTGCATTCCGTTTCCGTATGTCCGTATTTCCGTTCCACAAAAAAATAGAACATGTCCTATATTATTGCCCACATTACGGACAAGGATAGGACTGTTCTATTAGGAGCCAGCTGTTGTTTTGTTCCGCAAAATATGGAATGCACACGGACGTCACACCCGCATTTTTTTGTGGATCCATTTTTTGCGGACCGCAAAATACACACGGTTGTGTGCATGAGCCCTAAGTTGCTTTTTTTGCGGACCCATTGAAATGAATGGTTCCGCATATGGTCTGAAGAAAATACGGAACGTACACGGAAAGAAAATACGTTCGTGTGCGTGAGCCCTTAGGCTTCCTTCACACATTAATTTTATTTGGTGTTTTAAGAAAAAAAAAACACCTTTAAAAAACACCTGCAAATTTATCATGTTACAACCCTTTTCATGGCTTTTTTTAGTTTTTTTGTGAAGATTTTTAAAATAAGCAATGTGTTTTAGTACATGCTTTAAGGCAATTTTGTAAGGCATGTATTTTTCTTAATTCAAGAGTATGTACCCCCTCTGATGTCACTTCCTGTCTGATGTAAAAACACTAAAAAACGCAACATGTTTTTTCAAGCAGAGACAATAAAACTATGGATGTTGATGGTACACAAATATGTTTCAGAGTTCTCAGGAGGCACAATTTTTTTTACTAAAAAAAAAAAATAATAACAACAATAATAATAATAATTAGAGATTCGTTGATTTGTATCCAATCTTGGAAATTTTCAGCTGCAAAGTGAATCCGAATATTAGGTGATTCGATTCATCTTTGTACGCATTCGCTACGTAGTTGTCCTATAAATTATATGCTATTGCTACGTATAAGTTACTCTATACGCTGTTGCATACGAATTCAATTCATTAGCGAACTTTTACTATTAGTTCGGTTTTTGTGCACAAAAGCCGGGGAAGAAAGCGGTCACCTGATCTAGTGGGCAGGGCTTGCTCCAGGGGCGGATTGGCCATAGACCTTACAGGAAAATTTCCCGGTGGGCCACTGCCCTGGGGGCTGCCTGGGACCTCCTCATGGGCGGCCAGTGGAAGTTTTTGGGGATGTATTTTTGTGATGGACTGTGGTATTTGGCTCTGTTGTGGCGGTATAATGTGCCACAATATGGTATTGCTGGCCCTGCTTTCCATCAGTTTGGGACCCGACTTCAAAATGGGGCCACTTTTAGGATTTTTTCCAGGGCCACTTTAAGTTCCCAGTCCGTCCCTGGCTTGCTCTGATTGGCTCAGGCTCGGTAAGCCAGTGACGCATCACTTCTGCAGCGACTGCTGAGACGAGCAGAAGCACGGTGTGTGAGGCTCTGAGATTTTGAAACCTGTTTTGTGAAAACTGGGGTGTAATTGCTCTGGGAATCCATATTACACATATCAGGGATACTGCAGGGCAAGTGCAGGGCCAGTTCAGGGCTAGTAATTGATCAGGCAGGGAGAGAGAGACAGAGAGAGATAGGGAGAGACAGGGAGATACAGGGACAAAGACCAGCTGCAGGGCCACAGAGTGAATTGAAAAATGTCTGGAATGGATAAGCAAAAGGGGTCCAGTTCCAGCCAGACCTCGAGCTCTTAAAAAAAGGAGAAGGTGGCACAGGGCAGAAGTGCCAAAGGACCTGTAGCCGGAGCATCTACTAGTAGTATTCGCAATACTCACCCTGCTGTATCTCTGCGCCAATCTCATTAAGCTGCTCTGGGCGCTTGAAGTTCAGATCGGACCATTTCCGCTGGATCTGGCCCGGGGTCCACACGGTGTCGAAACGATGGCGCAAGCCTCAGATCACCTGCTGGATCACCTCCTTTTTATGCTGGTTCGGGTGGCGGTGTGTACCATCGTAATCCTGCTGGTCCATCAGCCGGATCATGTATTTCAGTTCAGCAGAGCTAAATGCTGATGATCGCCTGGATGCCATTTTCAAATATTCATTCTGCCTCTGAGGAGTGCACGCTGCGGCCTCTCAAGTCGTGCATGCGTGCCTGCGTATTACGTAATCGCTAGACAATAGTTGAGGATTCGTACGCAATTTGTACACTCATGCGTACGTGTTCAAAGAGGTTGCGTACCTTTTTTACCTGAACGTTCGTTATTAGTGCGCAAATGTTCGCTAAAAGCCATATAATTACGTATATTTTGTACACACAAATTCAACGAATCTATTCGTCGAATATACGAATCTTAGGAAAAGTTCAATGAATGTTCGTCGAATAAAATTTTTGCATGATTCGCTCATGTCTAATAATAATAATAATAGACACAAGAAACACAGGTTAAAAATATGCAAAAAAAACTGGAAAAAAACATTGCAAAAATGACGTTTGAAACCAGCCTTACAAGGTCACGCGTTCAACACCCGCCCCCATCGTGCCCTGCA
Source organism: Rhinella marina (assembly GCA_900303285.1). Classification (NCBI taxonomy): domain Eukaryota; kingdom Metazoa; phylum Chordata; class Amphibia; order Anura; family Bufonidae; genus Rhinella; species Rhinella marina. The sequence continues at coordinate 45,014 of ONZH01010827.1, read as the reverse complement.
TCTAGCTGCAGCTTTTACCTCCATGTGATTGCAGCGTCTCTTAATCATAGGGTATAAAAATCCCTTTTATATGGAACAGTAAATCCTCAATGAGAAAAAATATGGAACAAGCTCTTCAGGTTTTTTTTTTTTTCTTTTTTATATTTTTATACCTCAAAGGACAAGAGGTGTCATGCTTTGCTTCCTCTGCTTTGAAATGTATTCACTCTGCGTCTTTTATAGTCTTGAGACTACATATTGAAACATTAACAATATTATTATTTCAGCGGCAGTAAAACTGTACATCATCAGGCGGCAGAAAGATAGAGAAGGGAAAATTACATTATTCATTCCGAATAATTTCCTACGAGAAAATAAATGTAACAGCGGATAAGGGGTTTGAAATGGATACTGATTCTCTGAATTCTTTCCTGTCTGTTTCAGGAAATGGCGAGATCTTCTTGATAGCGAAGTACAATGTACCTAAAGTTCACTTGCAAACATGGCTTTCTGCTCTGAAAGTCATCTGCATTTTCCTTTAGAATTCCAAACCGCTGGAGATCTCGGTAATCTGGGAGATCTGATCCAGTATCGTTTGGAAATATCCTTGATAATAACTTAGCTATTCAGATCGGTGGAGAGGCTGGAATGCTTTGATCCCTTCTTATTGTTTAAGGAGATGACGCTGGGAATGTAGATGATGACTGAATGGCTGAGCTGGGAAAATATGAATCTTAATTGTCTCAATTTTGGATTCTTTTTGCTAATTGTTATTTGTGTTCTTTTTTTCTGACAGAAGACAAAGGCTCCCGTTCCTCTGGTGCTGACCGATGGACCCAAATGGTTGTTGGATGTGACCTGGCAAGGAGTCGAGGATAGCAAGAACAACTGCATTGTCTACAACAAAGGTAAAGCTTGTTGCATTTGATTTTAAAAGGGTGTTTCAAAAAAGATGGACCCGATTTCAAATGGCTGTATCTCAGCAACCACAAGCCCAAGATGGCCTCTCCGCAAGACTGAATCTCTGTAAATGTGAATATATCGTGCATTCAACTGCATTTTGCCACAGATCTGCCAGTGCCAAAGAGTATTCGTCATTGGTACCAATAATTTGAGGATTCGGGGCTGCTTATGTAAGGTGAAGAGCACAGGGCGATGACACAATTCAGAGGAAAACATGAGAACATGGAACTTAAAGGTTTTGTCTCATCTCATCTCATCTGACAATGGGTACATATCGCTAGGGTCCCACCACTGGGACTCGCACCTATATTGAGAACGGAGCCCCGAAAGTGTTGGCTGGAGGACTCTCATCCGGCCACCACTAGGCGCGCTCCCCCAGAAGTGAATGGGAGCGCACTGCGATAACCGGCGCCCGCTCCCATTCACTTCTATGAGCCCGACGGAAATAGCCGAGCAAGCGCTTGGCTCTTTTCGGCGGCCACATAGAAAATGAATGTAGGGTGGCTGCTCCGTTCTTGGCTCCATTCTCGATATATATAGGCGTTGGCTCGGCTATTTCCGTCAGGCTTGTAGAAGTGAATGGGAGTGGTGTCCGGTTATCGCAGTGCTCTCCCATTCACTTCTGTGGGGAGTTGGCTTGGTGGTGTCCGGAGTCCTCCAGCCAACACTTTCGGGGCTACGTTCTCAATATAGATGCGAGTCCCAGCAGTGGGACCCACACCTATAAGACAATGGGGGCATATCCTAGCGATATGTCTGTGATGAGACAACCCCTTTAATAACTCGTTAAACCATTTGTAAATTTTTGGGTGACTGTAACATGTTCCCACCATGAAACATATGGCTTCAAAATCAGGTCCCTCTTTTTGAAACATCCTGTAATAATATGGATGTAGATGTTTTTGGGATCCTGTTGGAATCCATTGTGCAATTGAGGCTGGATATACCTAGCCACAGAATTCATGGCATGAATCGTATCATCTATGGGAACCATGCTGCAATGGAGCCAAGTAGATCATATAAATCATTGGCAATGATTGCTCTGAAATGCTGATTATTCCTTCTTCAAATGTGTCCAGATAATCCAAAACAGTAACAGGTCTTCACATGAGTGCGTCAACGGTGGGAGCAAAGGTAGCTCCAGGAACTAAAGGCCCTTTGCCACCTAAGAAACCACCAGTATTATAAAATGGCACATGGCAAGTGAGGGCCTGGTTATAGTATCTGCAATGTGACCAATGGACTTCAATTACACCTCTGAGTTTTTTTTTCTTTTCTTGGCAATTTTATTTTCAGAAATTGTTTTTTTTTAGCCTCCAATAAAGATGATTTACAGTATCTTAGCGAATGAGAATACTTACAAGGAAAAAGATTTAGGAATTTGTATCCAACATTGAAATTAACCTGTAGCAATCAATGTCAGACATCTGCTGCAAAGGCAAACTAGTTCAAAGGGGGGCCTGTCTGGCTTTCTTCAGTATAATAATATTACAAGATATAATTACTATAATACTGCTCCTATGTACAAGAATATAACTACTATAATACTGCTCTATGTACAAGCTACTATAATAGCTCCTATGTACTAAGACTAAATAATACTGCTCCTATGTACAAGAATATAACTACTATAATACTGCTCCTATGTACAAGAATATAACTACTATAATACTGCCTCCTATGATACAAGAATATAACTACTATAATACTGCTCCTATGTACAAGAATATAACTACTATAATACTGCCTCCTATGTACAAGAATATAACTACTATAATACTTGCTCCTATGTACAAGAATATAACTACTATAATACTGCTCCTATGTACAAGAATATAACTACTATAATTCTACCTCTAGTACAAGATATAACTACTATAATACTGCTCCTATGTACAAGAATATAATTACTATAATACTGCCTCCTATGTACAAGAATATAACTACTATAATACTGCTCATATGTACAAGAATATAGTTACTATAATACTGCTCCTATGTACAAGAATATAACTACTATAATTCTACCTCTATGTACAAGAATATAACTACTATAATACTGCTCCTATGTACAAGAATATAATTACTATAATTACTGCCTCCTATGTACAAGAATATAACTACTATAATACTGCTTCATATGTACAAGAATATAATTACTATAATACTGCTCCTATGTACAAGAATATAACTACTATAATTCTACCTCCTATGTACAAGAATATAACTACTATAATACTGCTCCCTATGTACAAGAATATAACTACTATAATACTGCTCCTATGTACAAGACTATGTACAAGAATATAACTACTATAATACTGCTCCTATGTACAAGAATATAACTACTATAATACTGCTCCTATGTACAAGAATATAACTACTATAATACTGCTACTATGTACAAGAATATAACTACTATAATACTGCTTCCTATGTACAAGAATATAATTACTATAATACTGCCTCCTATGTATAAGAATATAACTACTATAATATTGCTCCTAGGTACAAGAATATAACTACTATAATACTTCCCCTATGTACAAGAATATAGCTACTATAATACTGCTTCCTATGTACAAGAATATAACTACTATAATACTGCTTCCTATGTACAAGAATATTAATTACTATAATACTGCCTCCTATGTATAAGAATATAACTACTATAATATTGCTCCTAGTACAAGAATATAACTACTATAATACTTCCCCTATGTACAAGGAATATAACTTACTATAATTACTGCTCACTATGTACAAGAATATAACTACTATTAATTACTGCTCATTATGTACAAGAATATAGCTACTAATACTGCTCCTATGTACAAGAATATAACTACTATAATACTTCTCCTATGTACAAGAATATTAGATTACTATTATTACTGCCTCTATGTACAAGAATATAACTACTATAATACTGCTCCTATGTACCAAGAATATAACTACTATAAACTGACTCCTATGTTCAATAATATAACTACTATATATACTGTCTCCTATTACAAGAATTATAAACTACTATAATACTGTACTCCCTATGTACAAGAATATAACTACTATAATTCTGCTCCTATGTACAAGAATATAACTACTATAATACTGCTCCTATGTACAAGAATATAACTACTATAATACTGCCTCCTATGTACAAGAATATAACTACTATAATACTGTCTCCTATGTACAAGAATATAACTACTATAATACTGCTCCTATGTACAAGAATATAACTACTATAATACTGCTCCCTATGTACAAGAATATAACTACTATAATACTGCTCCTATGTACAAGAATATAACTACTATAATACTGTCTCCTATGTCCAAGAACTTAACTAGTCTTACTTTCATAGTGCTGCTTATCGCACCTTTTTGGCTTTTATATTGGGTAATAAAAAGTGAAAAACTTACCAAGCTTCTCTGTGGCCTCCACACACACACTGGGATACATGCCGTCACGGTATGTAGCAAGTAGGATATTGGACTTGGTTTTTACCATTATGACTCCATTATTATCCTGGAAAAACAAATATAATTTACACAATGTCTCAGCGTTATAGCCAAGAATGCTCTAAAGGCTTTCTACCCAGGAGATGACTAAAGGGTTTCTTCAGGATTACATAACCTGAGGTGCTAGAGCTGACTATACTAACATTACATGTCTGGTCTTCAGTGTTATGGCTGTAGGGGGCGCTGTATGATTACAAGGGTTCCTAGCAGGGTCGATTGATCATGTTTATTCTGTATAAGGAGCCCTATCTCTAAAATATAATGGCATGTCTAGGGGAGACTATGACAGTGATGGTCAACCTGAGGCTCTTCAGCTGTTGGAAAACTACAACTCCCAGCATTCCCAAACTGCCTACAGCAGGGCATGGTGGGAGTTGTAGTTTTACAACAGCTGAAGAGACGTAGGTTGGCCATCCCTGGACTATGTCATGGGTGGTGGACACTAGTCCAGGGCAAATGCATGCTTTTTAAACATATACTGGTGCCCCTGGTGGAGATGGCAGAACGGTTCCAATGTACTTCATGTGCTGACTTACTACATGTAGAACATCACACATTTTTTACATATAGTGGTTTATGGCATAATTTTATAATACATCTTTTTATGTTTCTTTTAAAAAAATAAAAAAATTGTGCTTTTTCTCGCCATTTGACACTTATTAACCTTTTTACTTTCCGTTGATAGAGCTGTATGAGGACTTGTTTTTTATAGGGCGAGCTATAATTTATATAGGTACTATTCTGGGGTTTTGATAATTTTTTAATCTTTTTTGGGGGGATGAGGCCATAAGAAAAATAAAAAAAAATATTCTGGATTAGGATTTTATTTATGCCATTCTCTATGTGGAATAAGCCCATGCCATACCATCCCTGCACACATCCACAGTACATGTACCACAGAAATCACTAAGGAGATATAGATTTATATAGCTGATTTCTGTATACAGAGAGCTCCCCCTAGTGGTGGATGCAATAAGAAATATTTCTGTCATTTAAGATCACCCAGAGAGATTTCCAACTCCTAGATCTAAGTGTCCCCCCCACTAGCAGTGACTATTACAGAATGACCTGAGCTGACATCGGACAACTACCACAAGCCACTCACACATTTAGCATAGATGGAGTTCTTATCAGCACGGAGACACTTGTAATTCTTCTCCAGAAAATGGAAGCCTTCTATTCTAAGGACTGGGGTATTCCTGAAGGCATTGATTATGACCTGGACTTGCTGAGGTTGAAGCTGCAATGAGAAGAACAGAAAAAAGTACAACAAATCCCATAATACCACACTGTAACGGGGGAGCCGGCAGGGCGCTCCCTCCTTGCAGCGCTGCCGGCATCCCGCTCGTGAACAGGGAGGAGCCGGCGTCGGACGGCATCCTCATCTCCCTGGCAACCAGGAGTCAGGGAGGACCCGGTGGCGCACTCTTCACCAAGGTGGCTGGCGTCCTCCATCCCCTAGGCAACGAGCAAGGGGGGATGTGAGTGCCGACGTAAATGAGTCGGCGCTCAGCTGTGTAACTCCTGACAAGGGTCATGTGACGCTGGCCATGTGGCATGACCCACCATCCTGGACTATTTAAACAGGCAGCTGGCCACAGGTTGCCTGTGATTGGTCTTTATACCCTTACTATACCCTTACTAGCTTGTTACTGCATTTGTGACTTCTGTTTATTGACCCTGGCTTGCATTTGACTTTGGGTTTTTTAAGTGTTTTAGGTGGGCCTGTGATTCTGTCACATAACAGGTAGGGAATAGTGCAGCCCTGAGCTTCACCCACACCACTATCCCTACCTACCTGTACAGTCCGTCCTAACTGACAGTGCGCAACTGGACGGCGGTCCCTAGCTTACGTACGTACAGGGCCTTACAAGGAGGGGAACAATGGGAGAAAACAACAGACTAAGACAGAAATCACAGACACGTAAATGTTACCAGCCGAGGTCAAGAGCCAGGAGGTCACATCAGAACAAAGGGAAAACACAGGATCAGAGTCAAATTCAAGCCAAGGTCAGAAGCCAAGAGGTCGCATCAGTACAAGGGGTAACACAAGGACAAAATCAAACTTAAGCCAGCTCCCCGTTACACACACATACAGTACATAGCACAGATGGACAGGTGTCTGTATACTTGATAATCCAGGTTCTCTGGACTACCGGAATAGTTCTCCAGTTTCTAAGTGTCTTGGAGAAGCAACGGAGGCAGCGAAATGACCCTGATTTATGGACTTTGCCGCCTTTCGACATAAATTACATTATACACTTTTATGGGTTGGTTTGGGGTTAGTGACAGTATCCCTAGGGAGAAGTTGCTGCAATCCTGTCTAGTGAAAACCTTTAATCAAGTATTTTAATTATATTACACTCACTGCCAAAAAAAAACAAAACCATACCGCACCCAGGTAGAAATGTCAGATTGCTGCAAAACTCATCCAGCAGATATGGAAATGATTACAGGTGTGGTCAGATTAGACTGGATCTTGACACAAGAGGGCGTAAAAGTGATTCCTCCACTGCCCTATAAAAAGGCTCTCAGAGGCTACTTTTGGGTAGTGTACCTCTTATTGAGAGATCACTGCTAGACATGCTTCTACAATGTACTTGAAGACGTGTTGCCCAGTTGACAGACTGTGAGAGGGGGCGCCTCATTACTCTAAGAGAAGCAGGATGATCGTTGCAACTAATTGCCAACCATCTAGGCTGTTTTAATCAAGCTGTTAGGATGTTGGGAGCAGTGGTTACATGAGGGGGCACATACATGGTGAACAGGCTCTGGATGGCCCAGACAGACCACCAGTAGAGAAGACCACTGACAAGCACAAGCAGCTCCTACAGCTTCCTTGTCCACCATCCAGACACAGGTGGCTCCTTCACTGCATTCCTCTGTCTCTGCCTGGACCATTTCCAGGCACTTAGCAGAAGGAAATTTGATGTCATTGTGCCCATTAAGTGTCCGGCCATTGACAGTCAGCCATCGTCATCTTTGTTTGGAGTTGTATTGTTAATCAGAAACCTGGACTGCTACCGACTGGAACCATATCATCTTTGATGACAAATTCGGGTTCTTTTTGGGATCCCACTGCGGTCGGATTCCAGTATGGAGGCCTGGTGGTGAGAGCTTCAATCCTGCCTTTGCTGTGGAGCGACACACTACTCCAACTGCTGGAGTGATGATCTGGGAGCCATCACCTATGACAGTCCGTCACCTCTAGTAGTGATATGAAGGATACAGTGATATGTCTAGGACATCCTCCACATGTGTCCCCCTCATGGCAGGGCTTCCAACTGGCATCTATCAACAGGATAATGCTCACCCACACACAGCAAGGGGTTTCCCAGGAATGTCTTCTCCAGATTACACTTCCTTGGCCTGACCAGTCACCAGATTTATCACCAATCAAGCATTTATGGGACCAGCTGGGATGCCAGCTTCACCAACCTACAAGTGTGCAGGATCTACAGGCCCAGCTACAACATCTCTGGGCAAATCTGCTGCAGGATACCATACAGAATGTGTATGCCTCCATGACCAAAAGTATCTCGTCTTGTATCCAGGGTAGAGGCTGTATCTCATCTTGTATCCAGGCTAGAGGCCGTATCTCATTTGTATCCTGTCTAGAGGCCGTATCTCATCTAGTGTCCAGGCTAGAGGCCGGATCTCATCTTGTATCCAGTCTAGAGGCCGCATCTCATCTAGTGTCCAGGCTAGAGGCCGGATCTCATCTAGTGTCCAGGCTAGAAGCTGTATCTCATCTTGTATCCAGTCTAGAGGCCGTATTTCATCTTGTATTCAGTCTAGAGGCCGTATCTCATCTAGTGTCCAGGCTAGAGGCCGTATCTCATCGTGTATCCTGGCTAGAGGCTGCATCTCATCTTGTTTCCAGGCTAGAGGCCGTATCTCATCTTGTATCCAGGCTAGAGGACGTATCTCATCTTGTATCCAGACTAGAGGCCATATCTCATCTTGTATCCAGACTAGAGGCCATATCTCATCTAGTGTCCAGGCTAGAGGCCGGATCTCATCTTGTATCCAGTCTAGAGGCCGTATTTCATCTTGTATTCAGTCTAGAGGCCATATCTCATCTTGTATCCAGGCTAGAGACCGTATCTCATCTTGTATCCAGGCTAGAGGCCGTATCTCATCTTGTATCCAGGCTAGAGGCCGTATCTCATCTTGTATCCAGGCTAGAGGCCGTATCTCATCTTATATCCAAGCTAGAGGCTGTATCTCATCTTGTATCCAGACTAAAGGCCGTATCTCATCTTGTATCCAGGCTAGAGGCCGTATCTCATCTTGTAGCCAGCATAGAGGCCGTATCTCATCTTGTATCCAGGCTAGAGGTCATATCTCCTCTTGTATCCAGGCTAGAGGCTGTATCTCATCTTGTATCCAGGCTCGATGCTGTATCTCATCTTGTATCCATGCTAGAGGCCGTCTCTCATCTTGTATCCAGGCTAGAGGTTGTATCTCGTCTTGTATCCAGGCAGGAATTTCTCATCTTGTATCCAGGCTAGAGGCCGTATCTCGTCTTGTATCCAGGCTAGATGCTGTATCTCATCTTGTATCCAGGCTAGAGGTCGTATCTCATCATGTAGCCAAGCTTCAGGCAGCTCATCACGGTCCTTTCAGTTGTAAAGTTTTCCCCTTTACTCCAATATTGTAATCACTTACATAAATCATCATTACATTCACACATAGAAAGGTTAACTCCATTCCAACGACTCCTCCTTGGTGCATTATTCTGTTTTTGTCCGTGAGGGCACTTAGGATGCAGCAGGGGGTAGTGGTGGTCTTGGGCAGGAAAGTGTAACCGGTAATTATAGTCAATAAATGTTTCTGCAGCTGCCACTAGGGGGTGCTAACTGCATAGAGATTTTTACAAACCTAACTTCTATATCAAGTGATAGCCATCTAGTGGTAGCAGGAAGAAATACAACTACCATACTCATAGAGGGGTTCTCAGTCTCCCTTCTTCCCAAGTGCACCCTTGTCCTTACATGGAATCCTGGCGGTGACGTCAGGACGATGGCTTCTCGTATTTTGATAAGTGCAGCGCTCTCCACGTGTTGAGTTTTTATTAGGGCGTCATACAATAGATTCTGTATCTGGTTCATTTCTTGTTACACCTGTTAATAAAAATATATATTTATATGAAGGAGGAGGGGGGGCTACTAGGAAAACTAATTACGTGATTATTAGTCAGTCTAGGAGCCTGTCCATACAGGGCAATTCCTGTAGCCCCTTAAAGGGTCACATTATATACATATATATATTTCTGGCTTATCCTCAGAATAGGTCATCAATATCACATCGGTGGGGGTCTGACTCCTGGCACCGGCTGTTTGAAGAGGCACTGTGCTCCGGCCAGTGCTGTACTCTCTTCCTAGGCCAGTGACGTGATGTTCATCAGTCACATGAGCGTATATTTTCTTTCTGTGTCTGTTCCATTTTTTTTCTTTTTTTTCCGGAACCATTGATTTAAATGGGTCCGCAAAAAAAAAAAGGGAAGTCACTCCGTGTGCATTCCGTTTCCGTATAGGGACCAGCTGTTCCGTTCCGCAAAATACGGAATTCACACGGACGTCATCCATATTTTTTGCGGACCTCAAAATACATACGGTCGTATGTATGAGCAATGAATGAGCCTGGGCTGCAATACCAAACAGAGCCACTATACAATGGATGGCGCCGTACATGGTAAGGTGTCGCAGTTCTCAGCAGCTTCTTCAAACAGCTGATCCCCAGCGGTGCCGGGTGTCGGACCCCCAACAATCACATACTGATTACCCATCCTGAGGATCGGCCATCAATATCAAAATCATGGACAACAGCTATAGTTTTTAAATTATATAACTTAGAATCCCCCGCCCAAAAAAAATAAATCCATTATATATATGTACCCCAAAATGGTATCAATAAAACTACTACAAAAAAACTACAACTCATCCCGCAAAAAAAAATATAATGTCCTAATACAGGTATGATGACAGAAAAGAAAAAGGTTAAGACTCTGGTGATGTGGAAATAACTGCGTTTATTGTGTGAAAGTAGTAAAACGTAAAAAAACTTTTTCACTCCGACCACTAGAATAAAGTTTAAAAAAACTCAACTAACAATGGTGCAATTGCTCCTTTTTTTGCATCATCCCCCCAAAATGTAATAAAAGCTCAGTAATAAATTATATTTACTCCCCATAATGATGCCACACAACTCATCTAAACTAAATGCAACAAAAAAAAAATGCAAGCCCTATACTGAAGTTGAAATAATAATAATAATAATAATAATAATAATAATAAAACTCTCAAAATGCAAGTAAAATTATGTGGTAACAGATCTGGTCATTAAAGTGTTAAGGCTTAAATGCTAATGAATAATTACTATTAACCCATAGCAGCCATAACATAAACCGGCTCACCACTCTGCTCCCCAGCACCACATTCACACACGGCATCAGACGCAGAACTGCAGAAGGCGTGGCTACCACTCGCCAGACTCTCAATTGGCCGAAATAACCCCACCTACAATTCTTTTCCGCAACCCATTGGCTCATACTCCTGCCACTCACTCCCGCGGCTTCCAGTAAAAACTGGAAGGCGCCGCTACTACTCACTAGACTCCCGGTTGGCCGGCCAAAGTCTCCATAACCCCGCCTACAAGTCTTTTCCTGCAAACCATTGGCCCTTACTTCTGCCACTCATCCACCCGGCTTCTGTCAATGGCAACAGTAACAACGCGTTGCTATGGTAACTGTACACCGCTAAACTATTATGGCGGAGTGATACAGATCAACGTAAAATAGTTCCATAAACGGAATTGTAAAATTGTAATGAGATTTTATGGTATATATATATATATATATATATATATATATATATATATATAATATATGTATATGTTACATTTTTACCATGTGGACTAGCAATAGAAGGTGAGAATAACGAGCTCATAACATGGAGGATAGGAAGGAAGGGACGATGAATAAATAGTGCAGCGGAGATGTATGTGTGCAGGGAGCAGTGTTATTATCTTTACATTTCAGTAGTGCCGCTTATGAGAGTTTAGACCTGGCATAGAAAAGGTTAATAGTACTGTGGGATGTGATGGACAGTCCGTGGAAGGATACAAAGGTGAGTGAAGGGGCTTGGGCAGACTTGGGACTCTGAGGAGGAGAGGGTAAGGGCTTGCAATACATAAGAAGGGGATGAATGCAGGTATGTACAGATAGTGCAGATGTAGCAGAGCTGAGTTTGCATTAGTTACAATGTAACATAGCTGCACAATATAACATTAGGATACTCTCACCCCCATCATTTGCACATTGCTAGTATACCCATAAGGATCCCCCCTCCCCATAGTCCTAGCTGAGCATGCACCCTAGGACTGGTCAGGACTGAGATTGCTGGGACGCCCCACATTTGATGAATAAAGTGGCGGTGACACCATGGGGGAACCATGTTTTTTTTTGTGACTTGTAATTCATCTTTATGGTTTTGTCACCACCAGGGGATGTGTCACCCGTAAAGATGATTCTGGGGTGCAGAGGAACAAGAAAGGAAGGAATGGTGGCCGTACAGAGTGCCCCGCTGCCCAGCCCGGAGCAGATGAAGGTAGGTCTGGGGTCTCTTCTACATGTTCTACATCAGCCACCACCCGGTGTAAGAAAAGCTTTGGTAGTAGGTAGGTGGCTGTGCTGATTTTTTATCTTTTCGCTGGCTTCCCTCCATAAAGGAACCAGGTTTTTATGAAGAGCCTGGCAGCTGGGCATCACAGGGGTAAAGCTGTCCATACATGCCCAACCACCCAGCAGATCCAGGGGATAGGTCATCAGCTACAAATAGTCGGAAAACCCCTTTAAAGTCACTGCTCCTGAAATGTCTGTTTCAGTAACCAATTATATTCTCCATGTAATAATTTTGGAACATTGTTTCTTAGAAATATGCTGTTCCTCCATTATCCCTACTTAAAACGTATGAATAAATTGACACGTTAGGTGTTGCCAGTTGCAGGTGCCTCCCTACGCAAATTGATGTTGTCGAGTCAGACTGTGCAGGGACACGCCCTTTGACCAGAGGAAGGGCAACACCCAGTTGTCAATTTATTTATGCATTTTCTAGAAGGAGTAAAAGAGGAACGGCACAGCCTAGCGTTATAATAAGAGATGCTCCCGAGTTGTTGCATTCTCTTTGGAGAGGTGACAGGTCCTGTGGTTTTTTGTGTATCCTCATGAATTATATAGGATGGCGATTACTATTTTATTATCGCAGCATCTCGTATGTCATCAAACACCTAGCTGCTTGTGTGTTGACGTAGCAGAGCCAACTTTGTCATATACAGAAAATTAACCCCTGATTTAGTGATAAAATATTGTGCTATCGCAGTCGTAATGACAACCTCAGCTCTGCTGCATTGCCAAATGTGCAGAGCTTAAAATATATATATTACATAAATTAATCCATAAGTCTATTAAAAGTGGTGCTTGTCTCCTGAGCTGCTCTCAGGCGCGTGTGACCGCACTGTCTGCTGCTGGTTCAGTGTCGGTACCAGGGCTGCAGCTATCGATTATTTTAGTAATGAAGTAATCTATCGATTAATCCAATAATTAATCCAGTACTCTAAATTTATTAAAAGAATGTTTTCCTTAATACAAACTCATCAGCTCACCGACCCCCCCCCCCCCCCCCCCCCCCGCGCCATTAGGCTCCCCTCCAGTGTTGTCACTTCAGCTTCCTCCCTTGTCATCAGGCTCTCCCAAGATCGCCCCCCCTCCTCCCCCAGTGCCATCAGCCTCCTCCTCCCCCAGTGCCATCAGCTGTCCCCCTCCACCCAGTGCCATCAGCATTTCCCCCCGTGCCATCAAGCTGGTTTTCTATAGAGAGTGTCTGTGGGATGATTGATGTGTTGTCAGGGGGTAATTTTGGGGTTGTCAGGGGGGTAGACAACAGTGCAGTAACCCGACAGGCCTGACGTCTTGAGGCTTTTGTCTGAGCTGTAACAAGAATATTCAGTTTCCTTCATTGTAATTTTCAATGGCGCCTGCTGTTTCCACTGTTCATTCCGATCGTCCGCGGCCTGTGCAGGTGGTATACACCCTAGGGGGTATGAAAGAGTCACAAATGTGGGCACAAGTCCCAGTTTACTACAAAATTTGCAACTTTTGGAATGTCGGCGGGAGAAAGAAGGCCATGGGCATGTCCTCTGCGACCCAACTCATCTGGCATGTGCGCCAGAAAAATGGTGCACATTACACCAGAAATCTACTCCAGATCCTTTCTTCAGTAGATTTCACTTTCCGTCACACGGGCAGCCCACCATGTACTCTGTGGTGTGTCGCATGCCAGTATAGGAGTAATTAAGACAACACCTATCTTAAAGGGGTTGTCTGGGCTTGGAGGTGACAACCCCTTAAGTCCTAATCTGTGCCCCTTAATATAAAAAAAATCTGGCTCACCCCTCTGCGGTCTCGCCACTGCTCCATTACCAGCCGCTACCGTTCCCTGCAGGACCAAGAAGCGGCTTAGTCCTGTGACCGCTGGAGGCCAATCCCATCGGCTTGAAGGATACGTCACAGCTGGTTTGGACTATAAGGGTCTGGCAGCGGCATATCCCTCTCTTCCTGTGGAAAATATACAGAGGCTCCACTGAACCAAGTGTGTATGTGTGTGTATGGGACAGGCGGGAAGAATTGCTGTCGGTGGAGGGGGCGTTCCACTGACATCTGTCTAAGGTAAATGGTATGATGCAGATACTAAAGGACATCTGTCAGCAGTTTTGTCCCTATGACACTGGCTGACCTGTTACATGTGCACTTGGCAGCTGAAGACATCTGTGTTGTCCCATGTTCATATGTGTCCGCATTGCCCAGAAAAATTATGTTTTATTATATGTGCAAATGAACCTCTAGGAGCAACGGGGGCGTTACCTTTACACCTAGAGGCTCTGCTCTCTCTGCAACTGCAGCGCCCTCTGCACTTTGAATAAGAGGGCCAGGAGTGATCACGTTTAGGGCTCATGCACACGACCGTATGTATTTTGTGGTCCTAAAAAAAACGGATCATTAAAAAATACGGATGACGTCCGTGTTCATTTCGTATTTTGCAGAACGGAACAGATGGACGCTAATAGAACAGTCCTGTCCCTGTCCGTAATGTGAACAATAATAGGACATGTTCTATTTATTCTTTTGCGATATGGACATCCGGAAACGGAATGCACACAGAGTAACTTTTTTTTTTTTTTTTTTTTTTTGCGGACCCATGGAAATGAATGGTTCCGTATACAGTCCACAAAAAAACGGACGCAGAAAAAAAAAAAAACTTTCTTGTGCACGAGGCCTTACATTGCCTGGCCCTGACAATCAAAGTGCAGAGGGGGTGGCAGTTGCAGAGAGAGCAGAGCCTCTAGGTGTAATGCTAATGCCCCCATTGCTCCTAGAGGCTCATTTCCAAATATTAAAACATAATTTTTCCCAGCAATGCGGGCACATATGAACATGGGACCAACACAGATGCTTTCAGCTGCCAAGTGCACATGTAACAGGTCAGCCAGTGTGATAGGTACAAAACTGCTGACAGATGCCCTTTAATACTCATCAGTAGGGTTATCACTGGTGGAGGGTTTGTTACCGTTATATGTTCCTCTTCTGATTCTCCATCATTTCTCAGTCTGTTACATTTAGGAATTCATCCCTAAAACAGAACAGCCTTCCCCCGCCCAAGACAATGGCGGCATCACATCCGGTAACCAGAAGTCTGTCTACCACATCCCTGCGGAAAACCGGGGACTGGTTGTCACACAAGCCTTACGTCCAGGTAAAGACACGGGTCAGATTCCCATTCCTTCCAACCCCTATTAGACAAAACTGGTGCAAGGGGAAATGGAGCAGTTGTCCATAGCAACCAGTCAGGCCTCTAGACAATTAGAGCTGGACTGTGGTTGCTATGGACAGTTGGATCCAGTGGTCGTAGTAATCCTGCTATGTCAGTGAACACTTTTCTAGAGCTGACAGCAGAAATTACACTTTTTTAATGCATTATAAACTGCAGTACGTATCTCAGAGGTTCACATCTTCTGACTAGATCACACATCTACCTCTAATATGTCCTTTCTAAGATTTCTCATGTATCTCCCCAGCTATTGGTGGATGAAGAAAGCCGGGAGATCAGTGCAATGACCCAGTGCGTTCTGGACACCGAGAACATCTACAACCAGGTACTTGCTGGGGACAGGGACATAATCCAAAAAAGAGGAGGAACCTACCTTCTGCACATTTCCTTCCTCTGTCTGTGGTCATCTTCATCCCAGCCTTCAGTTCTACTTTATGTTCCTTTAGACCAGAGACTAACTGGTAAAAATTCCTGCTGGTCTGGCATTCATAGTGTTTGGTTGAGAAGTTCAGTTTGTGTCTGGATAGTCTGATGGTCCAAGAAAGTCAACGTACCTGATGGTCAGGTCTGTGATGGAGGCCTCAGATCAACATTGTGAACCACCTTAGATAGGCCACAGATGACTTGTGACTTCAGACCAAGATTGTCAAAGTACCTGATGGTTAAGTCTGTGGTGGAGGCCTCAGGTCAACTTTGGGAACCATAGATAAGCCACAGATGACCTGATGGTCAGGTCTGTGGAGGAGGCCTCAGATCAACATTGGTAACCACCCTAGATAGGCCACAGATGACCTGTGACCTCAGACCAAGATTTTCAAAGTACCTAATTGTCCGGTCTGTGGTCTAACCCTTAGTTCAACATTGGGAACCATCTTAGATAGGCCACAGATGATCTGTGATCTCAGACCAAGATGGTCAAGTCTGTGGTGGAAACCTCAGGTCAACGTTGGGAACCACCTTAGATGGGCCAGAGATGACCTGTGACTTCAGATATATCATACACCTCTACGGCTGTAGTAGGAATATATCATGAACCTGGTTGTTGAACCCCTGGGGTGTGGTCTCAGTGTTGGAGGCGAGACTGGGGTTCAGGGTCTGAGGAATCCTGTTTCACCTTTGTCTTCTGCTAGGGGATTTAGACTTTGGTGGAAGGGACATATCAGTGGCTTCTTGAAGTGCAGCCATTTGGATGAGAAGGTAGCGGCGAGATGTCTCACATGTGGTAGAGCTAGACGAGGACAATAAGAATCAACAGATAGTGGATGAGCGGATGTACCAGAGGTGAACCCTCAGAAGATGTAGCCAAGATTTGAAGCCAGAAGGACCATCCAACCAAAATCCCAAGAACCAAACTGGAATTAAAGGTGTTGTCCCGAATTAGAAAAACATGCTACTTTCTTCCACAAAAAGCGCCACACCTATCCACAGGTCCTGTGTGGTATTGCAGCTCAGTCCCATTCACTTCAATGGGGCTGAGCTGTAACATTAGACCCAACCCATGGAAAGGAGCGGTGCAGTTTCTGGAAGAAAGAAACCAAGTTTTCTGACTGCATGGAACTAACTTCCTGTTGCCAAGGGTAAACTGGCATAGTCTGGTCACCCCTAAGATGAGTATTTATGGTTATGATTGTGGATGGGCGCTGGTTCAGGATGGGATGGAGGACGTCGCATTGTGGTCACAAAGCCATGAAATGTTCAGGTAACATTGACCAATCAGGAGAAGACTTGTGCTATGGCGGCCAACTGATGGCTGCGCGCTCTCTATTCTATGTAATGTTTTAGCTTTGACTTTTTGTTGCTTGTTCCTTAGAAAGTAGATGAATATGTGAAGCAAGCAGAGCAGGCTGAGCAGTGCAGGAAGGAGATCCAGCACAAGAGGTGGACGGAACGAGTGGCGGATCCTTTACAGAAAGCCATCGGGAAATACATTGATAACCAATCCAGCGAGGACATAGAGAAGCGGAGAAGACGTCTTCTGGCTCAGTACTTGAGATACTGTAATAAGAAGGTAAAACAGCGCAGATATTTACTATTCTGGAGCCACCGTAGGTCACTACTATTAAACTGTGTTGTCCCTGATGCATCCCTCAGGGGGAGGAGCATGACACAGGTTCATAGGAGGCAGTGTTATAGTAGTTATATTCTTGTACATAGGAGGCAGTATTATAGTAGTTATATTCTTGTACATAGGAGCAGTGTTATAGTAATTATATTCTTATACATAGCAGTATTATAGTAGTTATATTCTTATACATAGCAGTATTATAGTAGTTATATTCTTATACATAGCAGTATTATAGTAGTTATATTCTTGTACATAGGAGGCAGTATTATAGTAGTTATATTCCTGTACATAGGAGCAGTATTATAGTAGTTATATTCTTATACATAGGAGCAGTATTATAGTAGTTATATGCTTGTACATACAGAGCAGTATTATAGTAGTTATATACTTGTACATAGGAGCAGTATTATAGTAGTTATATTCTGTACATAGGAGCAGTATAGTAGTTATATTTGTACATAGGAGCTATTATAGTAGTTATATTCTTGTACATAGGAGCAGTATTATAGTAGTTATATTCTTGTACATAGGAGGCAGTATTACAGTAGTTATATTCTTATACATAGGAGCAGTATTACAGTAGTTATATTCTTGTACATAGGAGGCAGTATTATAGTAGTTATATTCCTGTACATAGGAGCAGTTTTATAGTAGTTATATTCTTGTACATAGGCGGCAGTATTACAGTAGTTATATTCTTATACATAGGAGCAGTATTACAGTAGTTATATTCTTATACATAGGAGCAGTATTATAGTAGTTATATGCTTGTACATACAGAGCAGTATTATAGTAGTTATATGCTTGTACATACAGAGCAGTATTATAGTAGTTATATGCTTGTACATACAGAGCAGTATTATAGTAGTTATATGCTTGTACATACAGAGCAGTATTATAGTAGTTATATGCTTGTACATACAGAGCAGTATTATAGTAGTTATATGCTTGTACATACAGAGCAGTATTATAGTATATGCTTGTACATACAGACAGTATTATAGTAGTTATATGCTTGTACATAGGAGCAGTATTATAGTAGTTATATTCCTGTACATAGGAGCAGTTTTATAGTAGTTATATTCTTGTACATAGGCGGCAGTATTACAGTAGTTATATTCTTATACATAGGAGCAGTATTACAGTAGTTATATTCTTATACATAGGAGCAGTATTATAGTAGTTATATGCTTGTACATACAGAGCAGTATTATAGTAGTTATATGCTTGTACATACAGAGCAGTATTATAGTAGTTATATGCTTGTACATAGGAGCAGTATTATAGTAGTTATATGCTTGTACATACAGAGCAGTATTATAGTAGTTATATGCTTGTACATACAGAGCAGTATTATAGTAGTTATATGCTTGTACATACAGAGCAGTATTATAGTAGTTATATTTATTTAGCAAAACTTTCTATTACACTTGGCTCTTCAGGATCTGGTTGTTATATATTGCACATCCTGTTCCTAGAAATGATGAGATCTAGATGATGAAGATGAGGTTTGTTTTGGCCAGAGCTGTGGGACTGATTAATATTCATATGATGTTCTTCTCCTCCAGGGTAGCGCATTTATGAGAGATTATGACTCCTCTGAGTATGACCCATTCATTAACCGCCTTTACAAGCAATACCTCCGGGTAAGAGACGTCTAATTGAGAGCGTCATTAGTTCCTACCCCAGCGACCCGAGTGCAGTGTGAGTGCCTGGTAACAAAGCGCCAGTACTCTCAGTGCTCCATAGGTGACAATTCTACATCGCTAGCGCCATGAGAGCAGTATGTAACATACACCATTGTGCCGATGTGAAATAAACACATGAGAGCATCACATGAAAGGGATTTTTTAGAATTACCATTGACTATGTAACTATTTAGTGTGAACGTCACCTTTGCGTTCTATTTTTCATAATGCGTCCCCTTTATTCTTACAAGCCCTGGGTCAGATTCTCGGCAATTAAAAATGGTTCCTTATTGTATTCCATCTCTTTATAAGATGGGAGCAACCCTTTAAGAAAATTACACTGTAAGCCCTAATAGGACATCCTCGGGATGTAGGGGAGGGCGGAGGGGTCTCCTGTTTCAGACACCCCAATATTAGCCGGCGTGGAGAGCAGCTAAGAACAAGAGCTTCTCATGAGGTCTGTTTTATGGTCACCCCATTCATTTCACTGGTCCTCATATATTACCACATTCTCCCTGAGCCTAAGCTGCAGCCTATTCACTGTATCCGTTCTGCTCACGTTTTATCATTTAGGTTTGCACTCCAAAGTTTCAGGACCCTCTTCTCCAGCAGTCCCAGAAGAGGTATGAGGAGGAGAAGGTTGCCATGCACTGCGAGACAGGTATAGAAAGCTTTCAGGTTCAAAACACGTTTTTTTTTTTCCATTATAACATGCTCTAATAGTCTGTTTTTGGACACCAAGAGAGGTTGTCCTGCTCCACTTAAAGGGGTTCTCCCATGATTGATGTTAAAAATAAAAATCAGACATCATATAGTTCCTCACAAAGCTAGAAGCAGCCCTGGACCTCAACTGGAACCAGAGATCTCCACATTCATTGTTCCAATTGCTCTGCTAGAGTCTCTCTTCAGGGTGGCAGCACAGGTGGTGTGTCCTTCCTGCTGTAGCTCTTTCCCAGTAACTGCCACAGCTTTTAACAGTAGGTGTGGCAGTTGAAGATTTAAACCACCTTAGTTAGGTGGACAAGAAATAAGGAAAAAATAAACAGCAGGTGGCGCTGTACAGATACATTTGATTGAATAACTCTGTCCTGCTGAGATGTTGGAGCCACGTAACGTACCAGGGCTGTCAGTATTCAAGTTTCACGTCTTTGATCATTTGATTTTGCCTTAAAGGCAGGGTGTTTTCTGCCAAGGAAATCCATGAACTGAACTTGCAGAAGCTTCCACAGGTTCCTCTGGGTCGTCACAGTATGAATGGAGCCGAATGGCTAAAGACTCCATTTGGATATATTGAGAGTGAGACCAGGCTGAAGAGCAGGTGAGGAACCTCATGGTTTGTACAGTGAGTACGGTAATCCTGGGCTCCATAACAAAAAGATAAAACTTCCCTCTCTGCCTCAAATAATAAAATTGCTGGTAAATCATGGCTGGCAGGTAACCTTAAGAGGCACTGGACAACTGCACAAAAATGTATAAATATGTTGTCCTGCCCATCAGACTTTTATTAATTCCATGTTAAGTGATACATTGAGGTAGGAACAGCCACATGACAGCCCACATGCCCTCCAGAAGCCATGCAATGTGAACTCCACCTTAAAGGGAACCTGTCATCTCCGAAACACCCCCTGAACTAGAGTAAGTGTTGTATAGTGTAAGTGATGCTGAATCCGAATATAAGTTTTATCTTCATACTCACTTCCATTCTGACGCTGTGCTCCCACAAACCTGCAGTAAAATGCACTCACTGGACTCTTCTTTGAGTCGTCTCCATTTGTGAGTGAGCACTGGAGTCCAGTGAGTGCATTTTACTGCTGGTTTGTCAGAGCACAGCGCCAGAATGCAAGTGAGTACGAAGATAAAACTTACATATTCGGATTCAGCATCACTTACACTATACACCGCTTACTCTAGTTCGTGGGGTGTTTTGGAGATGACAGGTTCCCTTTAAGCTAGTTTCACACTAGCAGCAGCACGGATCCGGCGGGTGAAGGGTCCTGCCGGATCCATGTTGCCGCAGGTACACGTGTGGGGCCAGAGCCGCGCTCCGGCCCCATTCACTGTAATGGGGGCGGGCCGCGGATCCGGCCGCAGCATGTTAACCCCTGCTGAGGCGGCTGGACCGCGAATGGGGCCGGAGCACGAATGGGGACGGCCCAACACATGCACCTGTGGCAGCACGGATCCGGCGGGACTCTTCACCTGCCCGGATCCGTGCTGCCGCTAGTGTGAAAGTACCCTTAGGGTGTGACCTCTTGATGAAAAGAGTGGCCTCTTGATAAGAACCTTGGGATGGTTGCCTCCCTTGTGTGTAGGACAGGGGTCAGCAACCATGGGCACTCCAGGTGTTGTGAAACTACATTTCCCATCATGCACACTTGCTTTGCTTTTCTCTGTGTGAAAGGAGCATGCTGGGAGTCGTAGTTTCACAACAGCTGAGGGCTGCGGATCCCTGGTGTAAGAGACAGGTCTGAATCATGACAGTGAATGGTTTTCTTCCGATGTCTTACAGGCAGAGAGTAAGAGGGTCCTGTAATCAGGGGAGTCTGGATTTCAAGCTGTGGACAGACAAAAAATTCCCACCCGAGATCTTCAGCAGCGAGATGAAAATCAGTCAGAAGAGGAAGTTTCCTGTGAGACCGTCCTCCCTCCCTGCGTATTGTCCTCACTGGGGGCCTGACCCTGCAGACACCATTACAGTATAGACGCTCTGCGTATTCATTACTAGGGTGCAGTTGGTGGCGTTCTTTTTGTTGAAAAGTCATAAAAATAAACATGCAACATACAAAAATCCCAACCATATTTTCAGTCCACGTAAGATCTGTATAGAGGGCAAGAATCCATCAGCAAGGTTTACTTGTGTCTCTGGGCTGGGGACTATATCAGAATTCTGGAAAAAAACGTGCTCATACAAGACTTGGGTATCAGTTCCTCTTGGTTGGACAGGTAAAAACATGACAAATGTATTATGAGCCATGTCCTTTTTGTCACAAGTCACCCCAACAATATCCTCGATTTAGAACAGTGTAAAAGTGGGCCAATGTTCCAAACGACAGTGCTAACCATCAAGATACAACCTTCCTATAGGCCAGGCCTCTTCTAGCATAACTGTGCACCAGTGCACAAAGCAAGGTCCATAAAGGCATGGTTCGATGAGTTTGGTGTGGAAGAACCTGACCTCAACCCCATCCAACACATTTGGGATGAACTAGAATGGAGTCCGATCCTCTCATGCAACATCAGTGTCTGACCTCAAAAAGTTTCTTCTGGATGAATGGGCAAAACTTCCTACAGACAAACTTCAAAATCTTGTAGAACACCTTCCCAGAAGAGCGGAAGGTGTTTTAGATGCAAAGGAGGAACCAACTCCATATTTATGCCTATGGATTTAGAATGTGATGTCATAAAAGCTCCTGTAGATGTAATGTGTAGGTGTCCCAAAACTTGTGTCCATATAGTGTACAGGTATACAATGTAGAGACCTGGACATTCTTTGTCTGTAGTGTTAAGAACCAAGTGGTTACGGTATTTTAGAGACTCTTCAATTGATCCAATATTTTGCTAAGCATGCGGCTATACAAACTTTGAATGATACAGGTCTCTCTATCCCCTCTCCCAGGAGGAAGTCCCAGCACAACCGCCCTTCAGCAGCTTTAACTAAATCCTTGTTTTCTGAGTGTAAAGAAAGAGTCAGGAGCCATAAATCAGTCTTTTCTTTTATATACATTTTAGCATCAACTCAATAGCACGCAGAACAAACATACGGATTAGCAACATTCTTACTGTACATCTGACACAAAGGATTGCCACGTTACAGCATCTAAAAAAAAACGATTCCTCGCTGAGCACCCGATTCCACAAACCATTTTGCCTGAGTGGAACAGTCAAAATATTAAATTAAAAATACACAGAATAATATTCTAGCCAGTGTTACTTCACATCAGATAAAGGCGACGAACAAGGTTAAGAATACTGATTCCGTAGACGTCATCACATCCCGGTCTCTCGGTTAAGGCAATTGTATATTAGATATCTGCTTATAAACACACAGTGCAAGGTAATCAAATACACACTTCTTCCTATTCATTAGAATCAAGCTTTAATTTAACGGGGTGGAGTTGCAGAAAGTGCATTTACTAAACTCAAGTTGCCACAGAAGCCATTTTTTTACCAGTCTGGAATTCCAGTTCCCATAGGCAGTAAATTTTACTTATTCCGGCAGTCACTGTCTTATAATAATGTTATTTTTTTTTTTATGTTAGTCGTGGACTGAGGGGCCTCCGAGCCCCAAGGTAAGGGCTAAGCCACCATAGACATTGGATATCGGTCAGCAGATTGCTCTGTTTGAATCAATGGAATCCTCTGGCAAGTTGACAGTTTTTATGGCCGACATTATCCTGAGATAAGCGGCGGCGGGGGTAATTAACAGCCACTTATTGCCCTATGGCTCCTTAACATGAGCATCAAGTGTTCTACAGTGGTGTCTATGGCTGCTTCAGAGATGTCACCACTTCACATGAGAACCGGCCGGTAGAGTGTCAGTGTCAAAGTAGACTGCACTACTGAAAGCTTTAAGCAGGGGAGGGAGATGCAATAACTAGTTTAAGGCCATGTTTTATAGCTACTGGTATTTTCCTGTAAGTGGTGCTATAGATATGGTAAGTCTGATGGCTTTGAGCATGTTGCATACATTTTAAGGCCACAGTAGTAGAAGTGGGCTTCCAGGAGGCTCATTGCCCTCAGTCTATGAGTGTTGGACTGTCTCTGCAGCTGTAAATGCACTGCAGACTTATTCAGAGCTGCAGTGTAAAGCATGGAGGATGGATTGCAGTATTCTCAGTCTTGGATGAGGCAGGAGGTGTAGTTCAATCTACCGCAGACTCTTAACTGATAGTGCTGCCATAGATGCCCCAAACTTTCCATCCTGTCTGGGCCACATTGGAGGCATATTGAGTGTATCAGTATTGCCCATAGATACCATAAATATTCAAGAAAAGTTAAGAATTGCTCCCTTCCCTATATGTGCCCACACAGCTAATGTCCCAGCTATCAAAGCTTTACCCTGGTAGATTCATCCACCGATAAATACAAGCTCTGTTTCTCTGCGCTTAACTCTGCTACATATTTACTACGCATTCCAGTCTAACCAGCCTGTAATAAAACATAAATCTTCTTCAGTCATCTCTGATAATCATCTAGCGGAGCTCATTAAAGTCAGATCCAACTGGTCACACCATCACACCATGCATTGTCCCATAATGCCCTGACCTCATAAAATATAAATATTCAGTATTAGTCACAGGTCATTTCCAAAGATACCAGCGTGTGATTGACAGCGAGAGTCTATTAACCAGTCAATCTGCAGCATTTACACTGGTTTTTCCACTTTAGCTTGGGGCAGGCGGTGGCTCTGAAGCACCTGTGGAGCTCAATGTCCCTTTTTGTCAGACAAGGACACTGGATAAAATATGGTAAGGACATGATACATCGAGCCTATCCCACTTCTGGGGTGCAGAAGAAGGATTTTCAACCTGGAGTGTAGGGCCCGCCCTGGGTACCAACAAGACCCTTCACCATATAAACTGTGAATTGCCCTATACAATTATTTGTATTGTATTATATCGGCACAGCCCACGTGATATGGGAAGGTCAAGAGGCTGGATTAAGCAGTGCACTGCGTGAAAAGACATGAGGAAGGATCTTCATGGGAGGTCACCAGGGTCTTCTTACCACATTTAGATATCTCCGACCAAATGTCCCATTCTCAGTCATTCTACAATGCAAATTTCCATCAATATCGATGATGCAGGACAATGTGTTGTACCGCATAGGATGCAATCTTTTATTTTTTTGGTGTGATGGAAAATAAAAAGCCAGCTTGATCGCTACATGCTTATATGCACGTTAGGCCAAGTTCACACTTCAGTGATTTCCATCAGTTATTGGGAGCCAAAACCAGGAGTGGGTCAAAATCACTAGACAGGAGGAAAGGTCTACATCATACCTTATCTCGGAGTAGGTTTCACTCCTGGTTTTGGCTCACAATAAGGCTTCATTCACATGACCGTATTTTCTTTCCGTGTCCGTTCTGTTTTTTTGCAGACCGTATGCGGAACCATTCATTTCAATGGGTCCGCAAAAAAAACTGAAGGTACTCCTTGTGCATTCTGTTTCCGTATGTCCGTATTTCCCTTCTGCAAAAAAGATGGAACATGTCCAATTCTTGTCCGCTTTGCTGACAAGGATAGACATTGTTACAATGGATCCGCAAAAAAAAAAAAAACAGAAACACGGATGCCATATGGAACGTCATCTGTCTTTTTTGCGATTCCGCAATTTGCGGACCGCGAAACACATACGGACGTGTGAATGAAGCCTAACTGAAGAGAAGAACTGAAGTATGAACTTGGCCTTAAAGGGACATTACTAAAATCTGGCAACACTGACCTTGATATCTTCAATCCTCTCTTCTGCTCATATTATAATTCCAATAGTGTTTTATATATGTCCCTGGGGGCTTTTTATTACCCCTCCGCATACAATTCAGATTGAAGCTGGCTAGGAGGCAGCTGGCTGCAGCAAGAACCCTTCCTCACTTCCGGGAGTCTATGGAAACTAAGCCCTGTCCTAGACTTGTCCTTAAAGGACCAATTTTTGTCAAATTACTACAAGACTTTCAGGACTTAGCAGAAGACCTCTAGAACAAATAGCATTTATTCCCTTTTACAATTCTAGGTTCCATGTCCCTTTAAAGAGGACTTGTCACCTCTCCTGACATACCTGTTTTAATAGCGTCATACATTCCCCATGTAATAACAATTCTGGAACATCTATTCTTATGTCTGTATGTTGTGCCATTCCTTTATAATTTCTACTAGAAGTTATGAATGAATTGCTAGCAGTCTGGAGTAAGGGAACAGAGGGGAGGTAACCAGTTGGGGGCGTGTACCTGCACAGTCTGACAATGACAGCACTGATTGGATAGAGTGAGTCTAGACAGGTACACACCCCCAACTGGTCACCTCCCCTCTGTACCCTTACTGCAGACTGCTAGCAATTCATTCATAACTTCTAGTAGAAATAATAAAGGAATGGCACAACATAGAGACATAAGAATAGATGTTCCAGAATTGTTATTACATGGAGAATACACAAAGCTATTAAAACAGGCATGTCAGGAGCGGTGATAGGTCCTCTTTAATGCTCCGTATTACAGCGCCCCTAGTGGTCGGGTTATAAGAGGATTTGGTTGAGACCACACAATCTATGATATATTTAGACCAGATGATATCCAGAGTCCTACTCAGCCCCCTTTAACTGACCTTTATTAGGTCACCTAATCTAAAGCATCCTAATTTAAAGAGACAGTCCACCTAATATAAGCCTGTGGCTGTCAGGGCATGCTGGAAGTTGTAGTTTTACTACAGCTGGAGATCCACAGGCTGTTGAGAGTCCTCTTTGGGCAAAGCTTTAGTTTATTCCAGAAGATCTTGTTTAATCGCACAAGACGCTTACCCTTTTACAGGCACTTCTTTGTCTAGAACATCACGTTTTCTGTCATTTATGATTCGTCTTGCTTTTGGACATCATTTTACAGTTTAAGCAAATCAATGACACGTCTTATACTCTAGTCACATATAATGCTGCATTCAGAATTCTGCTGGCTGCAACTAGCAGACCAATACACCCCAAAAAGCATAGCTGACCTGGTATAAACAAAACATCTGAAATGCTTATACCCTGTAGAGCCAGCAGGGGGCAGCAGCAGGTCTTACCTATTCTGAGAACTACTAGGAAGACAACAGGAAATGTGAATGTGGCTCTGAATGTGAGGCATGTATGTACAAGGCCTAAAATAAATGCAGCTCTGGGTGTGACCAAATAAGACCAAACGTAACTTAGGAACAGTGCAAGATAAGTAAAGCAAATATTTTTGCAAGGTTAGTCAATATTAAACACAGAATCAGAAGAATTGTGAATGCAGCTCTGGAAGTGAACGGCATATAACAAGTAATTTAACAGGTTAGTCAGCATTATACATTCCACCAGAATGATTTTGATTGCAGCTCTGGGTGTGACACAGAGTATAACAGAGACAGCGCAAGATAAGTAATGCAAAGCATCTGCAAATTTAAGATCAACATAATTACGAATACAGCTCTGGTTGTTAATGGAGTTAAAGCGGTTTTACGGGATTAGAAAAAACACTAACGCCCTCACCAGAAACAGCACCGCAGCTATCCACAGGTTGTATGAGGTACTGCAGCTTAGCTGTATAGAAGTGAATGGGGCTGAGCTGCAATATCGTACACATCCTGTGGACAAGTGTGGCGCTGTTTTTGGAATGAGATCATCTAGGCATTTCTAATCTTGTACAACCCTTTACAAGTAATGGCGTATCCTCAGGATAGGCCATCACTATCTGATTGGTGGGAGACCAACACCCCAAAAACCCCACCAATCAGCTGTTAGCTCAAAGCTCTGTCGACAGAACTACACAGCTCCATCCATTAGATGCACAGATCCGCCTCTGTCCACCGCACAACGGACGGAGCTGTGTAGTTCCAGCGCCGAAGCTACTGCAGAACAGTTCATCTGAGGAGGTGTGGGGTGATGGATCCTGAATACAGGCCATCGCTTCTACAGGGTTGGACAACCCCTTTAAGACATAACGTAAATGAATAAGGGCTCGTACACACAAATGTATTTGCTTTCCATGTCCGTTTTTTTTTGGCGGACCGTATGTGGAACCATTCATTTTAATGGGTCCGCAAAAAAAAAAAAACAAGTTTGCATTCCGTTTCCGTATGTCCGTTCCGCAAAGAGATAGAACACATCCCATTATTATCCTCATTACGGACAAGTATAGGACTGTTCTATTAGGGGCCCGCTGTTCCCTTCTGCAAAATACGGAATGCACATGGACGTCATCTGTAATTTTTGCGGATCCATTTTTTTGCGGACCTCAAAATACATACAGTCGTGTGCATGAGCCCTTATCAAAATTATATGTTCAACCAGCATAAGGACTCCTGCACACAACTGTATCTGTTTTGAGGTCCACACATTGCCGATCTGTAAAATATGGATATGGTCCATGTGTGATCTGCATATGTTTTGGCAGATCCATTGACTTCAATGGGTCCATATTTTGCGGAACGGACATGGCTGCCCAAAGCACACAGATAATCCCTGTGGTTTCCGCATCCGTGGTATTCAATTCTACAAAAAAAATATAGAATGTCTTATTTGGCAGCAAAATACGGACCACGGACACACTGAAGTCATATTTTGCGGATCCGTGATTTGCAGACAACAAAACCGATACAGTCGTGAGCGTGAGGCCTAACTCTGAATGCAGCTCTGGATGTGAATGGAGTATAATGTAACTTAGGAACAATGTAAGGTAAGCAAAGCAAATTACAAAGTAATCAACATTACACATACAACCATTAGATTCTTAAAGAAGCTTTGGATGTGACAGCAAAGAAAAAGCAGTGTAACTCGGGAACAGTGCAAGTTAGGGAAAGCAAAATATTCAAGGTTAATGGCGCTGTCTGACTGAAAGGGGTTGTTCACTTTTTACTACTGATGGCCTATCCTCAGGATAGGTGATCAATATCAGATCGATGGGGGTCTGACTCCTGGCACCCCCGCTGATCAGCTGTTTGAAGAGAAGGCAGCGCTCGTATGAGGGGAGTCGGACGCCCTCATGCCCCTTATAAGTCATCAATAGTAAAAAAAGTGGACAACCCATTTAAGAAAAAAATGTCCCTAAAGCAGCAAATGTGATAAATGAATTAAAAAAAAAATGCTTATTGACTTGTTTCACTCCCTGCCACTTCCAGCGCTGCTGATCCAGTGCTCCCCACCACATGACAACTGAGGCCAGTGATTGGCTGCAGCGGTCACATGGCGTATAAAGGCACATTATCACTGCAGCCAAGAAGACGACATCAAGGCTGCATCAGCAGGGAGAATCCGAACAGTAGCGCTGGAAGTGGTGGGGAATGAAATGAGTAAGAATATATTCTTATATTAATTTATCACGACGCCTGCGTTGGGGGACATTATTTTTAATAAGCAGAACAATCCCTTTAATCAACAATTTGCATACGGTAGCAGCAGCTCTGGATGTGAATGGAGTACAATGATATAATTGTTTCGGAACATTAAACATCGATTTAAACTGTAAAATGATCCAATGATCGCAGTTAACCCCTTAGTGACCACCCATACGCCTTTTTACGGCAGTCACTAAGGGGTTAATGACAGTCTTATGCATTGTAATAACGACCCCCTTCCTATAGTCCTTGCAGCAGTAAAGTTCCAGGTCTCCTCCCTGTATATAAAGAATCTTCTCCGTGATGTTGTAAGGCCTGTCCGAGCCATCATAAAAATAATATAAAATAAACCTGTCCCTTTAAGAGAGTCATTGTGGACAACTGTCTTCAGGACAACTGTCTTCATCACATCATAAATATATATATATGTATATTAAAAAAAAAAAAAAAAAAAACTTTCCCAGTGTATCATATAGAAATATATACACAGCTATAAATATAGACTTCTATCTGCTTATTGTCTTCATTAGATTATTTTTCTTCTTAAATCTAAATTTCCACCTCGTTTTTAGAGTCTCTGAAACGAGCATCCAGAATAAATTTTTAGATATTTTTAGAACTTTAATACAAAAAAAAAAAAGAAAAAAGAATTGAGATCATAAATTATCCTGTTCCCATAGGGAAGCCTGGCGTGTAATAACGAGGACCTTCACGATCACGGCACCAGTTAGGTGCCACGTGCACTCTAACAGAAGATCGGTTAAAACGGACCCTTAAAAGTTTGCAAAACAAAAAGCGTGGCGTTTCTGCTTGGTACAAGGCACTGTGATTGTGTAACTCGCGTTTGCATAGGTCAGTAGCAGAGGATTGTGACGTCTGCCGTGAATTCTGCACACATGGTTCTGGTGCGCAACCATAGAACTGACTGTAGGGGGCGCTGTTTGAGATCTAGAACAGCTGCAGATCAAACCGCACAAACACCTCCCCTGTTGGCACCTCGTGTAAGAGTAGACGTTTGGTGGTCGGGCCTTTGCTTTCTTGTTCAGACCTGATCTTCGCTACTGGGATTTCAGTGCGGCCCAGAAAATCTGAAAGAAAGAGAGATTATTACGTTTATAAAGGTCCATATAGTTACAGATGGTAAATGAGGTTCTAAGCTCTCATGTAAAGACGGTTTAAGGGAATTCTAAGGGGGATTTGCTGTTGTGACCACCAGTGAGAAGCTGTAATCTCCAGGGGAACTTGTCAATAAGTGCTCAGTTTCCCTGCAGCGCCACCACAGGGGAAATGAAGCATTACACTCTGCTCATTAAAATCAATGGGTTGTTAAAGAAGAACTCCCGCAAAATTTTTTATTCTCTGACCTGTTAGAAAGGTGCATGATATAATCTGTAGTGAATGCAATTTTCTCATCAGAGACTGCATTTCTGAGTTATCCCCTCTCTTCTTATTGTAGCTGTGTCATGTGACCAACTCCCTGACCTCCAACTGACCCAGGACAGGAAGCCAGTTACTTCTCTATTCATTCCTATGAGACTCAGAGTGAGGCTCCTATAGGAATGCATAGAGAATAAGACTTCCTGTCCACACATAAGATGCTGTCTGAGTTGGTGAGTCTGATTCCTGGTCACATGACACAGATGAGAAACATCAGGGAGATATAACTCACAAATACAGACACTGGTAAGAAAATTACATTCACTACAGATTACATCATGTACATTTCTAGCAGGACATGGAATAAAAATTCTTGCGGGAGTTCTTCTTTAAATAAAGCATGGACATGAGGGGCCCTCCAGCGGGAGAGACGCTCTTTGTACCAGCTCTCTGTTGTAGATTATGAATGAGGGTTCCCTCTCCATTAAAGGTTTTCTGGGACCCAATGAGTCCCACGAATCCACCGTAAAGGGGTTCTGCAGCTTTTTCTTACTGATGATCTACACTCTGGATAGATCATCAGCATCTAGTTGGCGGGGGTCCAACACCTGGCACAATAAGAAAAAGCTGCAAAACCCTTTTATTTATACATAACTTGTCTTGAAGCTCAGCTACTCTGGAACCCGGTCAAGTGATGCTCCTCTTTCGAAAAACCAGCTTCCGCTAACGTCACGTCCTTTACCGGGTTTTAGGTCTGGGATATGGATAGGACATCACTTCTGCTGTGAAAGGGCTAAGCATGAATTCCTGAATCCGCCTCACCTGCACATGCACCTAGGAGACCAATAGTACTGGCACTCTCCACAGTGGAAGTGATGTCCCATCCAGAGCCCAGGCTGGAGGGGAGAGTCACATGACTGGGTTCTCGAGCGGCCAATCCACGCAACTTTGGAGCTTCTTCTACAGGTGTTTTATGGGTAATTAAGGTGGATTCCAGCACCAACACCCCTTTAAGGGCTCATGCACATGAGCGTAATGGCTCAGTGCCCATGTTGTGGACCGTAAGCGGCCGGTCCGCAATATATGAGCACTGGCCGTGTGCACTCTTTGGTGCGGATGTGGACCCATTGACTTGAATGGGTCTGGGATCCGCCAGATACGACTAAAGATAGGACCTCTCCCATTTTCTGCGGAGCAGAGGCACGGATTGGAAGTTTTGTAGCACTTTGTGGCTCCAAACCACAAAATACGCTCTATCTACGGCCATATATTGCGGATCACGGACCAATTCAAGTCCATGGGTTCGCACCACGGGGTACAAACAGCTGGCTCCCTTGCATTGCGGACCACTATCTATTTGCCATTACGCTTGTGCTCATGAGCCCTAACTTAGAATTCTCAGAAAGGGTTTTCGGTCAATCCGTTTCAAGGTGTGCCCCACTGCAGCCAACGTATACCCATTATACTAATTATGTGTGTATTGCAGGATCTCTTCTGTGTATTCTGCAGGGTGCAAGTTGACTTTGCATAGCAACTGCTTGACTGATGGGCTAGGTGACCACCACTTCGCTACGTGAAGATATATCGTCCTTACAAAAATGGTCACAGGAAGTTCTATCGCTACCACTTGGAACCGAACCCGTTTTTTTACAGTAGAAATTAATTTTTGAAGTTATTACCTGAAGTCTTGCAAGACTTTGCGAAGTAATAGCTCCGTACAGTATTTTAACAAAGTTTTATGCGAATCGACTTCGGATGTTTCATGGATGCAGCACGGACGTCATCCGTTTTTTTTTTTTTTTGCAGATCTGTGTTTTGCAGACCACAAAATACATACGGTCGTGTGCATGAGCCCTAAATCTCCCCCTTAGAGAACACTAAGTAGTGAGGTGTGAATCCAGGCCATGAGCACTCACCATCAGGGGAGAACTGGTCTCGGTCAAACACGGTGATGCACAGCACGTCCTGGTAGAGATCCTTCAAGAAGAACTGGCAGTTGAAATTCCACTTTGGGTTGAGGGTATCGGACACGGCCCGGCTCGTGTAGCACTGGGAGCCCAGGGTGACCTCACAGTACGGGTTACTCTTCCCTGCGAGACAAAATCCAAGATATTGAAATATTTCAAGAATTGACCCAGATTACTGATCCCTACTATATCACATGGAACTTATTTGGGGAAAAAAGGGATGTAAATGAGCTCTTAACAAGCTCCGCCCCTGATGCCACCAGATGTAAGGCAGCTATCCTACAAGTCAATGTTCAACCCTTTAAACAGGCCTTGAGACATGACACGGATATAAAATAAGCCAGCATCTCATCTGCAGACAGCTGTTTCAGGGAGATTGCCCCTCATCAGTGCGGAGCAGAGAGTACTGGCTTAACTGGGTGAGAGGCCAAGTCAGGATTTGGGGGTACTATCTCTCTTTGGGAAGGGAACACTTTAATTGGTGTGAGGAGACTTACAGACCATACACAGAGGAGCATGTGTGGCCTATAAGTCTCCTCACGCTGATTATAATATATTAGGGTATCATACCGATCTCCTTATTTCAGTAGGACTGTCATAATGACCCCCGCCTCTCCATGTACACCAGAGGGCCCTTACCATTGGGTTTACAGGCTTTTAGCTCTGCTGCTTCATTGACTTGCACCATGAGACGCCCAATTCCGGAAGACTTGTGAGACCTCGCTGCAGACGGGAAAGTAATGACAGTCTCCATTAATCCTGCTGTAACGTAATAATCTTATTATATAATCTATGGGAGGTGCACACGTTAAAGAATACGGCTTCAGTCACTACAAATTGTTTTCGAGATGATATAAAACACCTCAGTTCTTATTTGAGAGAGTGATATCTCCCCCAGCCTTATGTTGGCGATGTGGTACTGATATTGGTTCACTCTCTCATATATGGTGGGATTGCCACAAAATACGTTCGTATTGGGAAGAATTCAAAGTATTGAGCAAAGTTGGTAACAAGGAAGTTAAAGTCTCTTGCTAGAAACATCAAAACATATAATCCTTCTAAGAGGAATTTGCTTACACACTTAAAGGGGTTGTCCGAGTTATTTTTTTGTTCTTTATATGTTTCTATCTTGTCAGGTATAACAACTTTCCCATATACTTTGTGTTTCTAAAGCTGCTGGTTTCTCAGAGTTGACTGAGGGTCACATGACCTGTGATGTCACCTTATCTCTCTGCTCTGTGATGTTTCGTTTACAAGCCTCAGAGTTCAGATAACAGCCTGTACAAGACGTCACTGGCCACGCCCCCTTTCTTTGCCGGGCTGCTATCTGCTTTCTCCCTGGTTTCCTTCAGATAAAACATTAACCCCTTCAGCCAGAACACACTGAGGGCTCAAGGCTTTATAACAAATAGTAGCTGCAGCAGTGACAGGAGACAAATGCTGGGCAAGGAGCTATAGAGGAATTGTATTGTACAAGAACAGGTAGGGAGAAATTCCTGTATGTATTAGCAGTGTCATTGTACAGCTGGGACTTGTAGTCCTACACATA
Organism: Rhinella marina; assembly: GCA_900303285.1. NCBI lineage: Eukaryota > Metazoa > Chordata > Amphibia > Anura > Bufonidae > Rhinella > Rhinella marina. Next base: position 10,955 of record ONZH01010827.1, on the reverse strand, counting down.
CAACATGCTGCTGAGTATTCCAGCAGACAGACATGTCACTCAGCACTTGTATTCACTGCCTTTGCAGAGAAGGGGGGAGAAGGGGGAGGGGCTGAGATTGTTATTACTGCATGTAAACAAAGGCCAGAAGAGAACCAGGGAAATTAGGAAATATGGATTTTTTTTGCCTAAAACTTGCTTAACTTAGTTATATATTGCTGCCCATCAGATTTACAGTGCTATATATTTTTTGTCATAACTCGGACAACTCCTTTAATTGCGACAGCAAAGGCCTTGATACCATTACATTGGTTGAACACTTCTCCACCAACATTGGGGGAATGGATCCGAAAAGTTGATCAGATATGTCAGTTTGAGGAGCTGTCTAGCTGGTTATCCAGAACACACGATCGATGTGTGAAAATATGGAGACCATGGCTGGAGCTGCGGGCATCCCTGGCTGAGGGGAGATGAGCGAAGGTCCGCCTGTCCTTCACCAATCACCTTAACTTCCCCTCCCCCCTTCCCCATCTTCCTTTCCTTTTCCTCTGCCTTGTCTTATCCCCCCCCCCCCCGTCTAGTGTCCAACTGTATGTTGTTTTGTTTTGACGTGTCATGCCTGAAGTCTTATGGGATACATGTTAGGATGGTCTACTACCTCATTATGCTATGTGCCTATATCGTAGAGATATGGATTGTATGTATCTCAACTACTTGTAGACCTTTGTAAGCGGTGGTTCTATTGTGTATGTAATTTTGAAAATAAAATAGAGATTGTTTAAAAAAAAAAAAAAAGAATACGGCTTCCATTCAACACAGCGAGGACATAAAACACGAAAAACGGACTTGTAACAATAAACACATATAAAATGAATATAAAGACAATGGTGACAATGCCTTAAAGGGGTTGTCTCATGAAAATGATGCTAGTTTTCAACCCAGCACCTGTATTTGAATCCTTTTGTAATTAAAAATGTATTATAGCCCCTGGGTATCTGTATAGCGCCACCTACTGTTTGCTCTTTTTTTCTAATTTCTCTGTCCCCCTCACTAAGGTGGATGCACATGCTCAGTTCCATCCTTCAACTGCCACTAGTTGCCTGCAGAGAGGACACAACCCCTGAGCTGCCAGCTTGAAATAAATCTAGCGGAGCAACTGGAGCAATGAATGAGAAGATCTCTGGATCCATGTGAGGTACAGGGCTGGTTCTAGCTTTGTTAGAAAGAGGTTGTCATGTATTATATGATGTCTGATTTTTATTTTTTACATTAGTCATTGGAGAACCCCTTTAGGTCAGGTTTCATGCGGTAACAAGTGCCGCATTATTAGACTTCCTGGATTATGGGTTGTCAGGTTAAATGGACTTTCCATGAATATTCCTAATACCTTGATATGCCCTTTCCCGCTTCTTCTTCTCGGTGTCAATGAAGTTCTCAGAGGCGGATTTGATTTTTTGGACCCAGGCGGTTCTGAGAAAGAGAAGAATGGAAGATGAGATCCTTCATCATAGCGGTGTGATAGCAGGGGACTAGACGACCAGCTTCATACACTGTCCAGATCCGGTATCACCTCGGGAATACTGTGGGCCTCATTTTCTTTTTTTGCTCACAGCATCCAATCAGAGCTCACTTTACATTTCTTAACCTGCACTGAAAAAATGTAAGCTGGGCTCTAATAGGTTGCAATTAGAGATGAGCGAGCAGTGCTCGTTACGAGCACTGTAACGCTCGGGTCCCGTCTGCAATGCCCACAGGCATTGCGGATCCGTCCTCATCTGCATGTAAGTCAATGAGGAAGGATCGTTTAGTATGACACTCATACCAAACGGTTCCGTCCCCACTGACTTTAAGACGCTGAAGCTGGCTATACCTATTCACGTTATCTGGAGATTTTGGTGGGATTGGCCAAGGTATAGGGGCCTCAAAACTTTCATCCGGTGGCACATTGGACATGTTAGATTTCAACATGCCTGATCTTTTTGTTTTTAGGGGAGATAAGTCACTGCTAGAGGAGTCTGACAGCAGCGTAAAGGGCATCTGTCAGAAAATTTGTACTTATGACACTGGCTGACCTGTTACATGTGCACTTGGCCGCTGAAGGCATCTGTGAAGTTTTAATATATGCAAGTGAGGAACTAGGAGCAATGGGGGCGTTGCCCTTACACCTAGAGGCTCTGCTCTCTGCAACTGCCGCGCCCTCTCCACTTTGACAGGACCAGAGAGTGAAAACATCATCACACTTGTCCCTGTCAATCAAATTAGAGAGAAATCAGCAGTTGCAGAAAGAGCAGAGCCTCTAGGTGTAATGACAACGCCCCCGTTGCTCCTAGAGGACCATTTGCATATATTAAAACTTCATGTCTTCTCAGAAGTGCGAGCACATATGAAAATGGGACCAGAAGGGATAGCTTAGTCAACGGCTTTCTAAACTGTATGACTAGATTTAGGGTAACTGCACACCTTGCAGATTACTTGCGAAAAAAAAACGCCGCAAGTAAATGAGATTTGCCAAATCTTATATACACTTTGTGTATCTTTGTAAGTGCGGAAATTGACCTGTGGTGCAGATTTTAAAATCTGCAGTATGTCAATTGTTTGTGTGATTCCACCTCTTCTGTAGAGTGGTTTTCCCCATAGAGTTCAGTAGGGTTGTTAATATAAACATAAAAATATGCATTAAAAACAGCATAAAAACTGAAATAAATAGTGCGGATTTATGCGTTTTTCGTGCCAACTTCACGTGGATTTTCTGCACATAAACCCGCACCATGTGCTGCCACGTTGTGTTACCACTGCACCCTTCTTGCCATTTCTGGTTCCCTCAACCACTGATGACCAGAGCCCACCTTTCGTTAATGTTGTCCGTCCTCAGGGTGTACACCCGGTCTATGTGGGAGATGTGGAACACCGGCTCATCGCTAGATGGGTCACTCGGCAGCTTGACCAGCACTTCATTTAGAAAAACTGGCTTTAAGAAGCAGAGAAAAAAAAACATATGAATACTAAAATCGCAACACAACCCTGATATTACAAGTGAAAAGTCGAGATTAGAAGCCCCACTCTTTAATGTTATACCGTCTACGCAGAGGCATCACCGCAGTGTTACTCCCTAACCTGCGGACACTGTATTTTCTCTCAAGCTGAAATACCACACAAAACCAGGACACAGGATTTCTCTTATCCTGGACTACCCCTTAACTCTGCTGTTAGGAAAGTTAGGTGACAATCAATATGGCTGCCATTACAGAGAGTAATTCAGTGGCTTCTAGGAAAGCTGGGTGACAATTCCACCGTTATAATGATTGTCATCCAGTTTATCTGCGGTGCGACAACTATAATACTGCATAAAACACTATACTACAGTATATAACACTATAATATAGTATATAACACTATACTACACTATAATACATAATATAAAACTATGATACAGTATATAACACTATACTACACAATAGTACAGTATATAACACTATACTACACTATAATACATAATATAAAACTATGATACAGTATATAACACTATACTACACTATAATACAGTATATAACACTATACTACACTAAAATACATAATATAAAACTATGATACAGTATATAACACTATACTACACTATAATACATAATATAAAACTATGATACAGTATATAACACTATACTACACAATAGTACAGTATATAACACTATACTACACTATAATACATAATATAAAACTATGATACAGTATATAACATATACTACACTACAATACAGTATATAACACTATACTACAGTATAATACAGTATATAACACTATACTACACTATAATACAGTATATAACACTATACTACACTATAATACATATATATAAAATGATACAGTATATAATACTATACTAACTATATACAGTATATACTACACTATACCTACACTAACTAAACACTATAATACTATAAAATAATATAAAACTATATACAGTATATAAACTATACTACACTATAATACAGTATATAACACTATACTACACTATAATACATAATATAAAACTATACTACAGTATATAACACTATACTACACTATAATACAGTATATAACACTATACTACACTAAAATACATAATATAAAACTATAATACAGTATATAACACTATACTACACTATTATACAGTATATAACACTATACTAAACTAAAATACTAATATAAAACTATGATACAGTATATAACACTATACTACACTATAGTACAATATATAACACTATACTACACTATAGTACAGTATATAACACTATACTACACTATAGTACAGTATATAACACTACTACACTACAATACAGTAATATACACTATACACTATACAGTATATAACACTATACTACTATAATACATAATATAAAACTGATACAGTAATAATACTATACTACACTATATACAGTATAACACTATACTACATAGTATAGTATATACACTATACTACACTATAATACATAATATATACTATACTACAGTATATTATATACACTATAAATACAGTATATAACACTATATACACTAAAATATGATAATTAAACTATGATACAGTATACAACACATACTACACTATATACGTATTAACACTATTACATACATACAGATATACATACTACACTATAATACATAATTAACACTATACTACACTATAATACATATATACACTATACTACAGTATATAATAAGATTAAGTTATACTACACTATAATACAGTATAAACACTAACTACACTATAAACATAATATAACACTATACTACACTAATAATACAGTATATAACATTATACTACACTATACTACAGTATATAACATTATACTACACTATACTACAGTATATAACACTATACTACAGTATATAACACTATACTACAGTATATAACACTATACTACACTATAATACATAATATAAAACTATACTACAGTATATAACACTATAATATAGTCAGGGCTTTGGAGTCGGAGTCGTGGAGTCGGAGTCGGTATAAAATGGACCGACTCCTAAAATATATAATGAATTAGTACATTTAGTTCCGTGCAATAAGTGCTGAATATATTTTTATAAGAATCTGTGAAAATGATGAAATGTCCTATAAATGTCTGTTCTAATCCTGATCTAAGGATTTCGGCTTTTAGTTGAGATGACTGTACTGCCCTTTATGTCCAGTGCATGTTCTCTCTGTATGCTTTATGTTTTCCTCTGAGCTCATGTTTGGAGAGGTTAGCTGCTCTCATGGCTTCTATCTGCTGCTGATGTAAAACACCTAGAGCCTTATTTATGAAAACTGTCTAGGTGTAGAAGTTTCTTTGTTGCCCATAGCAACCAATCAGAGCTCCCCTTTCATTTCATATGGTGCTCTGGAGAAATGAAAGGGGAGCTCTGATTGGTTGCTATGGGCAACAAAAAAGTCTTAGACCTAGACAGTTTTCATACATCAGGCCCAGAAGCGTAGCTACTGGGGGGGGGGGTTTCAGAGAGGCGATGCTCCGGGCCCAATACCTCTGGGGGGGCCCAGCAGGGATGGCCTTAGTACAATCAGGCGAATACAAGTGAGCGCTTCCATTATGGAGTCTGATTGGGGGCACATTAAGCCGATCTGAGGTCTGATGGGGGCACATTCTGCTGATCTGAGGTCTGATGGGGGCACATTCTGCTGATCTGAGGTCTGATGGGGGCACATTCTGCTGATCTGAGGTCTGATGGGGCTACATTCTGCTGATCTGAGGTCTGATGGGGCTACATTCTGTTGACCTGAGGTCTGATGGGGGCACATTAAAGAGGCTCTGTCACTAGGTTTTAACCTATGTATTTAAATACATAGGTTAAAACCCCTTGACTTCTACAGTTAGAACATACCTTTATTGCAGAGTACAGCGCAGGCGGTTGTGCTGAAAAAAGACCTTTAATCTTTATGTTAATGAGCCTTCGGAGCACCGGGGGGCGGGCTCTTTCTTCCTGAGCACCGCTTCTTCATCGCCCCCCGGGTCCCGAGGCTCTCTCCGATGCCGACGTCCACGCCCTCTGAAAATTGATTGACAGCGCTAGGGCGTTTGGCCTAGCGCTGAAATCCGCCGGCGCATGCGCAGAAGCGCTTGCAGTGCCGAACACCGCAAGCGCTTCCATCCTTTGTGCGCACGCGCCGTCACTTCGCTGAACCCGGAAGTGACGGCGCGTGCGCACAAGGATGGAAGCGCTTGCGGTGTTCGGCACTGCAAGCGCTTCTGCGCATGCGCCAGCGGGAGTTTCAGCTGTCAATCAATTTTCAGAGGGGCGTGGACGTCGGCATCGGGGAGAGCCTCGGGACCCGGGGGCGGTGAAGAAGCGGTGCTCAGGAAGAAAGAGCCCGCCCCCCGGTGCTCCGAAGGCTCATTAACATAAAGTTTAAAGGTCTTTTTTCAGCACAACCGCTGCGCTGTACTCTGCAATACAGGTATGTTCTAACTGTACAAGTTAAGGGGTTTTAACCTATGTATTTAAATACATAGGTTAAAACCTAGTGACAGAGCCGCTTTAAGCCGATCTGTGGTCTGATGGGGGCACATTAAGCCGATCTGAGGTCTGATGGGTGGCCACATTAAGTGATCTGAGGTCTGATGATGGGGGCACATTAAGCCGATCTGAGGTCTGATGGGGGGCACATTAGAAGCCGATCTGAGGTCTGATGGGGGCACATTAAGCCGATCTGAGGTCTGATGGGGGCACATTAACCGATCTGAGGTCTGATGGGGGGAATTTAAGCCGATATGAGGTCTGATGGGGGCACATTAAGCCGATCTGAGGTCTGATGGGGGCACATTAGCTGAGGAATTCGATCTGAGGTCTGATGGGGGAACATTTGCTAATCTGAGGTCTGATGCGGGCACATTCTATTGATCTGAGGTCTGATGGGGGCACAATTTCTGCTGATCTGAGGTCTGATGGGGGTACATTCTGCTGATCTGAGGTCTGATGGGGGGGATTCTGCTGATCTGAGGATCTGATGGGGGCACATTCTGCTGATCTGAGGTCTGATGGGGGCACATTCTGCTGATCTGAGGTCTGATGGGGGCACATTCTGCTGATCTGAGGTCTGATGGGGGCACAATACGCTGATCTGAGGTCTGATGGGGGCACATTAAAGCCGATCTGAGGTCTGATGGGGGCAAGGGACTGTTAGTTTAGTGATGTAAAAACTGGGGACAGATTTCCTTTAACATAGGAGTCCCCTTTTTTACTCCTATTAATCCTATATTTTACTGCATTATGTGGTAGAGTATTTAGAGTAGGGTATGTAGAAAGTCTATTGTACTGTACTTAAACAGCATAGATGATCTAGCAGTTTATATAGTCATCTTGCTAAATACAGTATTATAACCACAACTAGTAGTATGTGCCTGTGAAGTTGGAAACATGCCATGCGTTTGGGAAGCAATAAGTGGGGGGCCCACTCAAGTATGTTTCGCCCCCCCCATGTGCTGAACCTCTAGCTACGCCTCTGATCAGGCCCTAAGTGAGCTATACCCAGAGAAGCCTGATAGATTACAAAGTGTTTTTGTCATGACTTATCTGTAACTATTGATTTTATGTAAATTTGTTTAAAATTATCACTTAAACATGCTCCATGTATGAGGGAGTAGGAGTCGGGATTCGGGGTGAGGGGAAATTAAGGAGTCGGAGTCGGGGCTTTGGCTTACCGACTCCACAGCCCTAAATATAGTATATAACACTATGCTAACATCTATAATACAGTATATAACACTATACTACACTATAATAAAGTTTATATATAACACTATACTACAGTATAATACAGTATATATAACACTATACTAGAGTATAATACATAATATAAACTACTACAATACAGTATATAACACTATAACTACACTATAATACAGTAATACACTATAATACAGTATATAACACTATAATACAGTATAACACTATACTACATTATAATACAGTATAATAACACTATACTACATTATAATACATAATATAAAACTACAAATACAGTATATAACACTATACTACACTATAATACAGTATATAACACTATACTACGTTATAATACATAATAAATAAAACTACAATACAGTATATAACACTATACTACACTATAATACAGTATATAACACTATAATACAGTATATAACACTATACTACATTATAATACATAATATAAAACTACAATACAGTATATAACACTATACTACACTATAATACAGTAATTAACACTATACTACACTATAATACATAATATAAAACTATACTACAGTATAACACTATGCTACACTATAATACAGTATATAACACTACTACAGTATAATACAGTATATAACACTATACTACAGTATAATACATAATATAAAACTACAATACAGTATATAACACTATACTACAATATAGTACAGTATAACATTATATAAAACTATAGTACTGCATATAACACTATTACACTATAGTACAGTATAAACACTATACTACATTATGTGACACTATACTACATTATTAACACTTTAGTACACTATATAACAGTAATACCGTATAACACTATATAAAACTATAGCACTGCATATAACACTATACTACACTATAATACAGTATATAACACTATACTACATTATATAACACTTTAGTACACTATAACACTATAATACCGTACAACACTATATAGAACTATAGCACTGCATATAACACTATACTACACTATAATACAGTATATAACACTATACTACATTATATAACACTTTAGTACACTATATAACATTATAATACCATACAACACTATATAGAACTATAGCACTACATATAACACTATACTACACTATAGTACAGTATAACACAGCTGAATGGGGTGGACCTACATCAGATTGCCCCCTCCATGGTGGGCCCTTAACCCCTTACTTACTGTTTTGTACATCTTGTACTGGGCGTTGGACTTGGGGCTGAAGAGCTTGTCCGATCCCGAGGAGACGAACTGCTTCACCATGTACGTGAGGAGCAGGAAGTCATTGAAGAGAAACCCGTACAGCTCCTTGTTGCTCTTGGTCTTGTACAGTTTGCCGCTGTGCAGGATCTTGCGGGGCCCCAGGCAGTTCGTCAGGGAGTTAAATGTGATCTGCTACACAACGCAAAAGACAAACTGTGAGCGGAAATGGTTATAATAAGGATGGAGGGATAAAGTAACACATCAGTAGGTGGCGGTCAAAGGAATGAAAGGGCACAGGAGAACACAGTACACTATATAACACTATACTGCACAACACTACACTACTGTCTATAACAGTACATTATATAACACTATATAACATTACAACACAGTCTACAACAGTACATTTCATTATATAACACTACAATACAGTCTATAACAGTACATTACATTATATAACACTATATAAACACTACAATACAGTCTATAACAGTACATTTCATTATATAACACTATATAACACTACAATAACAGTCTATACAGTACATTTCATTATATAACACTATATAACACTACAATACAGTCTATAACAGTACATTTCATTATATAACACTATATAACACTACAATACAGTCTATAACAGTACATTATATAAACACTATATAACATTACAACACAGTCTATAACAGTACATTTCATTAATATAACACTATATAACACTACAATACAGTCTATAACAGTACACTACATTATATAACACTATATAACACTACAATACAGTCTATAACAGTACAAGTGATTATATAACACTACAATACAGTCTATAACAGTACATTTCATTATATAACACTATACTACACTACATAATACACCAGTACACACTACATTGCATAACACTATAGTACACCATTTAACATTATAGTAGACTATATAACACTATAGTTCATTATATAACATTATAGTACAATATTATGACACTATAATACAGTATAACACTATATGAAACTATAGTAATTCATAAAACACTATACTACACTATAGTACAGTATATAACACTATACTACATTATATAACAGTTTAGTACACTATACTACACTATATGACACTATAATACAGTATAACACTATAGTACAGTATGACACTATAGTACACTATATGACACTAAAATACAGTATAACACTATATGACACTATAATACAGTAAAACACTATATGACACTATAATACAGTATAACATTATATTACACCATTTAACACTATAGTACACTATACTACATTATATAACACTATAGTACACTATATGACACTAAATACAGTATAACACTATATGAAACTATAGTACTGCATAAAACACTACTACACTATAATACAGTATATAACACTATACATTATATACACTATATGACACTATACTACATTATCTATCAGTTTAGTACACTATACTACACTATATGGCACTATAATACAGTATAACACTATAGTACAGTATACACTACATACCTCTTAACACTATACTACACATATAAACACTATATTAACACTAGACTACAGTATATAACACTACACTACATTATATACACTATATGACACTATACTACATTATCTAACAGTTTAGTACACTACTACACTATATGGCCACTATAATACAGTATAAACAGTATAGTACACTATACGACACTATAATACAGACTGTATTATAGTGTCATATAGTGTAGTATAGTGTTACTATAGTGTTATACTGTATTATAGTGCCATATAGTGTAGTATAGTGTACTATAGTGTTATATTGTATTATAGTGCCATATAGTGTAGTATAGTGTACTAAACTGTTAGATAATGTAGTATAGTGTCATATAGTGTACTATAGTGTTATACTGTACTATAACACTATAGTACACTATACTACACTATATGACACTATAATACAGTATACACTTTAGTACAGTATACACTGCATACCTCTTAACACTATACTACACAATATAACACAATATTAACACTAGACTACAGTATATAACACTATACCTACATTATAGTACATTAATATGACACTACTCCACCAT